>JAJPUD010014746.1:0-39902 GCA_023553655.1 Myrmecobius fasciatus
TTCTTTCTTTCTTTCTTTCTTTCTTTCTTTCTTTCTTTCTTTCTTTCCTTTCTTTCTTTCCTTTCTTTTCTTTTTCTTTCTTTCTTTCTCTCTCTCTCTTTCTCTTTCTTTCTCTCTTTCTTTCTCTGTTTTCTTTCACAAAATGACTGATATGAAAATGTTTTACATGATACACATGTTTAACCTGTATCAGATTGCTTACCATCTCAGAGAGGGGGCAGGGCAGGAAGGATTAGAAAGAATCTGGTCAGAACTTAAACAAAACCTGGTTAAAAATGTTTTCATATGTAATTGGGAAAAAAACAAAAGATTATTTTAAAAAGTTTGGTTTGCTTAACATAAAACGCTCTCTTAATTAACATTATTTTCTTATCACCCCTTTTTCCTTTCCTACCTGCCCTATTGTTTCTCTTTTGAGTGTTATGTAATTCTGTAACCAAATGTGTTTGTAGATTCTGTTCAGATGAGAGAGAAGTTTCTCATTATCCTTGGCTTGATCTTTCTTGTTTATATGGAATTCCATTTGTTTACTACATTTATAACAGATAACTTCCCCCATTTTTTCTCCTTTCCCTCCTTCACAGTGCATTCTTCCTTTCCATTCTTCTTGTGAGATAATCAAAACACAATAAAATCACTCCTAGGTGGACATGAAAATTACTCTGATGGTGATTCCTTTTCAAAGTGTAAAGGGAATTGGGCTGCCCAAGTCCGTATTTCCTAACATGGAGGCATTCTATATCCTATATTCTCTTATAATATAGTTGAGTCTTCTATTTTCAAATGAGTGGAGCTTTTTTAATATGCTGCATAGCTAGAACAGGCTGTTTCTTTTAAAGTTGCCAAATGAGAGGGAAGCAGTTCCTTTTATTACTTTCCATTTTACTCTTAACACTGAAATTTCTCTTGACCTGGAATATTCATTTCTGTTTTGTGTTGTTTATTCTCAGCTTCAGGAAATAGTGGAGATCCTCATCAGATCAAAAGTTCAAGCCATAGTGACCTAGGACTCAAAATTCCACATGGCATATTGTAACCAGCCCATCTGGCAGAGATTCAAAATGCCTCCATGTAAGGTGCTTTGATGGAATATAGGTCTTCACTTTTTAAAAAAAAATATATATCTTTAAAAAATTTTTTTCTTGGTTTATTTTAGTCATTTTAAATTTTAATATTTATTTTATTAAAAAAAGAATAAGAAAAAAGAAAGACAGAAAAGGAATATTAAAAAAATGAAACAAACAAAAAACAAAAACAAAAACAAAAAACCAAGGAACATTGCCAGCAGTACATCAGGGAGGATTCAAATTATATAATAATAAATACAGTTCAAATATATATATATTAGTAGAAGAAATTACATTCATGAGTGTCCATCTTTTCTTTATTTCCTTGAAAATTCTTCTTTTATTCTGTGCTGGACCTATTTTACTTTATTCTTTTTCCCCCTTTTGTCCACCACTCCCACTCCCAAGCAGGTTATAGTTAAGAAAGGACATATTTATGTAT
The DNA here is from genome assembly GCA_023553655.1 of Myrmecobius fasciatus. NCBI lineage: Eukaryota > Metazoa > Chordata > Mammalia > Dasyuromorphia > Myrmecobiidae > Myrmecobius > Myrmecobius fasciatus. The sequence goes on from JAJPUD010014746.1 coordinate 1,510, forward strand.
ACATATGTAAGTATATAAATACACATACATACACACACACACCACCCCCATACATATATGCTTTTTCTATGCTTGCTGACTCTTTGCTTTAGTTCTGCTCCTAACTTGACTTGCTATTACTTAAACCTCCTCCCACCCATGGATCCATCCCTTGTCTTCTTGCCTCACTTTTTGTTTTCCCTGTAGATTTTGTAGGATGATATACCCTTCATGGTATATATATATGGCGAGCAGATTTTCAGAACTACAAGCCCTCCTCCCCCCTTTAATGCCTCTGTGTTTATTTTTTCTCTGCACCTCATTTGTATAACATAATTACTATTTTTGCCTTAACTCTGCTCCATTTTTTTTTTTTTTTTTTTTTTTTTTTTGCTTTTTGCTGAGGCAGTTGAGGTTAAGTGACTTGCCTAGGGTCACACAGCTAGGGAATGCTAAGTGTCTGAGACCAAATTTGAACTCAGGTCCTCCTGACTTCAGTGCTGGTGCTCTATCCACTGCACCACCTAGATGCCCCCTCCAATATTTCTTTTGGACTGCACTATTGTTAATGTAAATCTTAAGCATATGCATTCATTTCCCATGAAAAAATCATAATTTTTCCCATGTTGAGTTTTTTGAAACTGATCTTTGGTATTGGTACTTACATGTTAAATTTTCCATTAAGTTCAGGTTTGGCTAATAGAAAGTCCTGAATATCTGCAAGTTCATTGAATGTGCATTTTTTTCTCATTCAATATTATAGATAATTTTGCTGTATATTATATTTTGGGCCATAGGCCTAGTTTTTTTGATTTTCAGTAGATATGATTCCAGTCCTGAACAATTCTAATTGTAGCTCCAGCATATGTGAACTGTTTTTTTCTTGTTTCTTGCAAAATTTTCTCTTTGATCTGGGGGGTTCAAAATTGGCAATAATATTCCTATGTGTTTTCCACAAGGGATCTTGTTAAGGTAATGATCAGTGGATTTTTTCTCTTCCTATTTTCCCCTCATGTTCTATCACTCCAGGACAATTTTCTTGGATTAGTTCTTGCATTATTTTGTCAAGATTCTTTTTTTTTGGTCACAACTTTCAGGCAGTCCAATTATTCATATTTTTTCTGCTTGATCTGTTTTCCAGATCTGTTCTATTTTTTCATTCTTTAGAATCTGTTTTATTATTTTTTTTTGATCTCTCATAGCTTCACTGACATCCCTTTGCCCAATTTTAATTTTCAAAGAGTTATTTTCATCTTTGAGACCTATATTTCCTTTTTTTGGGTACCATTTTTTATAATCTTATTTTTCTTGGATGGTTTTTATTTTTTATTGCTAGTTTTCCTTCAATGTCTCTCATTTGATTTGTAAATTCTTTTTTGAGTTCTTCTATGAATTCTCTCTAGTTGGGAGCCATTTCAAGTTATATTTTGGGGTAAAAGAAGTTCTTTTTACTTCAGTGTCTGTCAGATGAATGCCGTCTTTTCTGTCCCCATAGTAAGTTTCTGTGGTGGGATTCTTCTTTGCTGATTCTTTTTTTTTAAATAAGAGCTATTAGTGTAAGCACCTCTAATTGTGGGATGGGGGGATGGTGCCTGAAGCTTCACTTTAGCTCTCCCTTCTGACCTGAAACCCCAAACTAAGAATGCCCCTTCCAGCAAGTGTTGGCAGCCAGCAGTGTCACCTGCACTCACAAGTATACTGGTTCTTTATTGCTCAGGGCCATGTCCCCACAGTAAAACTGGGCCTGGCATTCCCAATTAGCCAAAGTTCACTCAGTCCTCCCAGATTCAGACCTGACTCCACATACTGTCCTGGAGGTAAAAGTTTCTGTGGTTCCTGCTGAGGTTCCAGTCAACCCCAGCTAGCCTCCGGGCTCCCCACCTGGTATTTCTATGGAGCTAGTCCAAAGTTGTTTGCACTTCACACTGGTTAATTCCCAGCTCAGGGTCTTTCTTCTGATCTCTGGTTGTACCTGAGGGACCTCTGTTCTGCCCCTAGTCTTCTTGATTTTTCATCAGTTTATGTTTGCCCTGAGGCATAAATTTGTTTTATTTGTGGGGAAAATGTGGAGAGCTTGACCAATTCTGCCATCTTCACAGAATCCTTCAAATTTCGGTCTTTTCATCAGGGTTGCTTGCAAATCTTCTATTTCATTAAAGATCTATCTCTTCCCCTACCTCACCCCATAGAATTATACACAGTCTTGCCAGTTAAGTTGCTTTTAATTGTAAACTCAGATCTTTTGTTTTCTGAAATATAATTACTATATCATATAACATATACAATATATGGTATTTCATGTTATATATCATATACCATATAGTACTATATGCTAATTATAAAATATGGTAAGAAATGCAGTATATAGTAATGTATTATGATATATATAATTTAAAATATATTACATGCTATTTATATTATGCTAATTTTTTCATGTATGCTATATTGTACTATGTGCTAATGCTATATGGCACGTATTAATATATATAATATATAAGTATACATAAATATATAGTGTTTATGACTACATATTACAGCATTACTATAGAATACAATATAGTATGTTACATATTAATTATTTCTATGTTGAAAATTTCAAGAAAGTATTCAAATACTAAGGAAGCAGAGCAAATATTTCAACAGCAATTCAAATAAAATATATAATACTATATGTGTATGTATATATGTGTATATACATATACCTATACACATACATATATATGCATATGTATGCATATAAAACTACATGTTTGTATGTATACTTTTCTTCTATGATTTTTTGAAATATTATATTTAGACTTATTTTTACTCATGAATTTCATAGAGTATAATGATTCTTAAATTATCTCTACTCTATGTTTTCCAGGTCAGTTTTTTGTAAACTATGAGATACTTGACATTTTTTGTCAATTTCTCCCCAGTCTTTTGAATTTGTTTTTTTCACATTTCTTATCTCATGGAATCATTGTACTTTATTTGATCTATTCTCTTTTTCAGGGAGTATTTTTTCTTGGACAAGATTTTGTACTTTTCTTTCAAAGCTATCATTTCTCTTTCTAAATCTTGCTTCCACGACTCTCATTTCTATCTCCATTTTATTTTGTTTTAGTGTTCACAAAATAGTAAGGTACTGAGTAATATCTTATCACTAACCTCTTGCTTTGAGTTTAGTGAGTTCCTGAACTGGGGTTGGGGCTGAGCAACTCTCCAGGGAAAATAACTCTCTGTGACTTTTTATTTGATTCCCTGATTAGGACTTGTTTTTTTACATTTCTATATTTTTGTGAAGGACTTTGCATTGGAGGAACTGGACTGATAGCTGGATTTGTGAGGAATAACCAAGCCACTGATGATTAAAATATTTTGAAAATACCAAAAGCTTCTTGTCTGTGTAGAAACCAATACAAAAGTGTCAAGTCATTAAAAAAAAGTAGCTCCATATGACTTTAAAAATTATGATAGGTAAGAAGTAGCTCCATATGACTTTAAAAATTATAATAGGTAAGAAGTACTTTCTGAGCATAATTATTTAGGAAAAATATTTTAATCCTGCTTCATTTCACTCTATATTTCCAGTTTGCATACATCATGAAGAAGCATGGTTGTTTTGGAGGAAAAAAAAACTGAAATGGTCTTATGACCATTTCCTCAATTAAAAATGGTCATAAGAGTATTATTATTATATTATATAAATCATATATTATTATATCATAATATATTATTATATAAGAGTATTATAAATAAATACCTGTGTAGTTATGTAGTTCAGGGTTCAATTCTGGAACTTTCCACCTGAGCCCATATTGTTGTTTGTCCTTTGTTTTCAAAGAGGGTCAACAACATCATGAGAGTGATGTCTTGACTTGTGTGTGAAATGGATTTAAATAAGACAGAGTTATGAAAAGTTATGAGCCTTACTCTCTCTTCTAGAGTTATCAAAATGCAGCATAAAAGTTGAGATTAAAAGGCAGTGGTCTAGAATGCAATGGATGATCTTGATTTTTCTAAATTAGGGTCTTTCCTAGGTCTTCAGTGACTAAAGGTTAGTTAAAAATTAATACCAAAAAATATTCTCACTTACCATCGCAAAAATCTCATTTGGAAAAGGGAAGATCCTCAAAGTTTCTGGTTAGAACAGAAAACAATCACTATTTACACTCCTAAGTCCTCAAAACTTACACAATGATCCACTGAGTCTTAGGTTAGGGGCTATTACTGGCCATTTAATGAAAGCCAAAGAGATTTGTGGTATAAAGTCCTTTATCTGGGGAAATAGATCAGAATTTTAGCCCCTTGCTAAAGGATGTATGCAAAACTTTTGGTGTCCTGAGGCTGCATAAAAATGGATTGATCTTTACCTGGCCTTGTCATACATTTAAAAAGAATGCTTTGTAAAGCTGAAAGTGCTATATAAATATCAGCTGTTTTTTATTTTCCTCTTTTGGAAGGCTTCAATTCAATTCAGTAAACACTTATTAAGCACCTACACTGACAAGCACTGTGCTAAATGCCAAGGATAGAAATGTAAGATCATCTTTTGCCATTTTCCCAATTTGCATTCATCCCTGAAGTTTCAGTTCTAAGAAGGTGGTTGGCTATTCATTCTAATTTAGCTCAAAAATTCCTACTATTTTGCTTCTCATTAACACTTTTCCTAAATTAGCATTTTATTACTTACAGCATAGTACAAATTTTGTCCCCAGAAGCCTTATGACACGTTGTCCCTCAAATACCTGGGAATAAAGTGCTGGTCTTACCTGTTCTGATTTGTGTTTTGCTATAATTTAGATAAATGGGTTTCTTTGTTATTTGCTGTGTATGTTCATTGTGGAACTGCTATATAATGTTAAAGGGGTCAAACCTTGAATATAAAATTTGGTATTCTCCATCTCCACAAAATGACAAAATGATCAGCAGTTAGATGAAATCCAATCATATTCCATAGACTAACAATATTTAAAGAAGCAGATAGATATAATTCTACCCCAGTATCTTCCCCTAGCTTTCTCCTAAAAGTAATTTCCAACCCCAACTTCTTGTTTCCCCTCTTGGCAAGAATGAAAATCTCTCTTGAATAAGGCTAAGGAGAGAAGAGGGGTAGAATGAGTTCCTTCATTCCTTTTTTTTTTCCAATGTACTTGGTGAGAAAGGAAAGAAAATAGATTTCTGTTCATTTAAAAAAATAGAATTGTGTGGAAGAGTGGTACAGATATGAAATGCTATGCACGCTTTCAGATGAGATCATTGTATTATTAGTTTTACTTAACTGTTTTACCCTTATAAGAAACCTCATGAATTGGAAACAATCTGAAAGTAATGTATGTAATGTAAAATCAATAAAACTGAAAGGGACCAAAAAAGGAAAGAAAATGAATCAGAGAGCCAAGTAAAAATAGAAAGAATTCAGCAGTCATTTCCTGAAGGAAACCCCATCAAATAAAGTGTAGTATGTATTAGCCAAAATTCAGAGGTCCCACATCAAAGAAAGAAATACTACAAGAATCCAAAGGGAATGACCCAAATACCAAAGAAGTACAATAGCATGATGTAAGACCAGGCAGCTTTTATTATAAATGAGAAGAGATTTTGGAATTCCATATTCTCAAAGGCAAAACACCTGTGCCTCCAAATAAAAGTAACTTGCCCTACAAAGCTGAGTATAAATTTCAAGAAATTCAGGCCAAGTTTTCTAATCAATTTGGGGACTACATTTTTATTTTTTTTATGGTATACAAAGCACTTTACTTATTTCATAACGACCTTGAGAAGTAGATGGCACAGGGAAGAGCCTCATTCTCAAATGAAGAAATTGAGTAGAGATCAAATGACTTTCCAGTTCAATACAAAACAATACACAAACAGAAGAGGCAGTTTATAGTAATAGGAAGACTACTATATTTCATTCTTAAGGCCTCTAAATACTACTAACTATGTGGTCCTGAGCAAATAATCTCATTTCCTTTGGGCTTTACTCTTTAAATGAAGAAAATAAAGCCTGGGGAATGCTTAACCTGGAAAAAAAACCTTATGTGGGCAATTACTGTCTTCAAGTATCTGAAGGGCTATTTTGTAGAAAAGGGATCCGACTTTTTTCCTCTTTCACTCAAAGAAAAAAATCAAAGAGAAAGATGCATAGAAAGCCAGACATAGCTTCAATAAGGGCTAGAAGTTGGGGGTAACTAGGTTTAAAGAACTTCAGAATGCCCAGACAGGAAAACATTGTCATCTTAATCTGTGGCTTTTGAAGCTTTAATGCATTTTTAAAAATTCCTTCTATAGAGACAACTTATTCTGGTTCCCCCCCTTCTCCCAAACTCCCTGAAATCTACTTCTTATTGCAATAGCACAGCTTCTTTCTATGATCTAACACCAGTGAAGAAGAAAAGACTGGATACAAGCTTAAGGAAAGTATGGGTAGGATGCCTTCCTCACCAGAGGTATTTTCCCAATTAGTTCTCCAGGCCACCATATACCCAGGCCTCCAACAATGTTCAGTCAGCTAAGACACAACTGACTTGTGGCACAAGTCCTTCACTCTACTTCCATTTTGTTCTTCTGCAAGGAATCAATAAAGGTTTGGAACTCTTCAGGGTAAAAGCGCTTGTACACATTAATCTTACTCTTGAGCTGCTTTGGAGTGTCTTGATAATAATTCTTCTCATCCCGAGCCATTGCCTTATAATTCTCCCCATGATTCTCAACCATGTAGCGCACATAGTCAATGAGGTCCCGTGAAAGGGTATTACCCTTCTTCTCAGGCAGGCTGGCCTCTTCTTCTAAGTCATTCAAAACATATGGCTTCCGAACTATTTTCTTGGGCTTTTTTTCCTTAACATCCACTTCCATTGCTGTTACCTTTCTCTGGAAAGGCACGGCCCTGTTGGGGTCCATAGCCAGGCCCATTTCCGCCAGGTTCTGCTGCACAGATTTGGAGCAGTCCCAGGCATGACGGATGTGGGAGCACTTGATCTTCGGGGCTGCTTTCTTCCGAGCGTTACGGTTCAGCGGCTTCTGGTTAATGTTATAACCGAATTTCCGCCGCCGGTTCTTTCCTTTCGCTTTAGGCATCGCGGCGACTCCGAGAACACCGGTTATAACAGCTCACACGCGGCCAACCGAAGTCACTGCAAGACCTCGTGGAAGCCGTCAACTTCTTCTGCAACCACCTACGTGGGGACTACATTTTTAATTCAATTCAGCAAATTTTTATTAAATATTGACTTCAGAAAGCACTACATTAAACATTGAAGAGATATAGAATTTAGTTAAGGTATGGTCTGTCACCTCCTGAAGATTACAATCTACTCACTGTGAAGATATATTTACAGATATTTCATTGTATCATAAATCCATCAAAAAAGTGCAAAACAAAATCCTCTTCATGTTAGATCTGTGGGGCGAGGTAATTAATTATATCAAGAATATCTTCATGGAGAAGGATTAGGTGAGATGAAGCAATACAAGGATACTCTCAAGGTCTTTCTGAATAACTTTAAAATGGTGTGTCATGGAGAACACTGGCAAAGAACCACTCACCATGGTATGGCATTATAAAAAACAAAAAAACCAAAAAAACCCCAAAACTATATTCCATGAGTGAAGCAGAATTGTAATAGCTCAAAAGATATATGAGATGCAGAAATTCAGAGATGTCATCACTCCAAATGTTTATAGAGACTATATATGCCTGACCTATAGTAAGTAGCACCTTTAGACCTTTTATAAGTCTAATCAGAAACACTATACTATGGACACATTATACTTAGGCCCCAACATAGGGGTGCCATTTTGGTCCACTTCAAGAACAAAGGACAACAACCAACTAATCTTGATGGAGAAGGGAGAAATTGAATTATGCCTTATAGTCCTGTAACTATTTTTCAGATCACCTTGAACAAGAAGGGGAAAAACAGACCCCATCTCTCAACTATTAGACAGGACATCTGAGTAAAAAGTTTGACTTTCAGATATTTACTCTGCCTAACTACCTTAGTTTTGTTTATGAACTTAACTTTGGTCTATGTTGATCAAAGACCCAGTTGCCACACTGAGATAAAGAGTTTAGAAGTTTCCACTTGAAAAAGCTACTGAAGCTGGTCTTGAGCTGAGCCTAATGGTGTTGTTAATAATCACATTTCCCCCCTTCTTTCTCAGTTGCAGCCTGTTAGATCTAAGGAATTGCTGTATTTATTTATCATTCAGGACTCACCATGTTCTTCCTGCTAACTGCTCAGCAAAATACAGAATGGCAGCGAAGAGGCACATCATAAAAAACATAAAAGCTTCCAGAATAACTTTGAGGGACCAAGGGAAACGGAGTAAGACACATTCATGTTGTTCAACATTATGAATATTTGTCTTTTAACTGGCACCCAGCCCAGCCCCGATATTATCCTTGGGCTTAGATACTCCTCCATTGACATAGATCATGGCTTAGTAATAGCAAAAAAACATTAAAAGACAGGGTGTTTCTGTATGTATTTTAGAAACTGATTTTCACTTCTGGAAGGGCAAGGCCAAAAGATTCGTAAGTTGTCATTTTTAGTCAATTAAAAACAATCTTCCACTCAAAGTATAAGGGATTGCTTCAGGTTCATAATCAAAAAATAAAATATAGTTATTTGTTTAGTACCAAAACTGCTTAAAGCTACATCAAAACATTAGGCTGGAAATTAGGAATATTAGTTCCAGTTGTAGCTATGTCACCAACTAGCTAAATGACCTTGGGATGAGCAATTAAACTTTTCTGGGCCTGATTTAAGTTATTTATAAAATAAAGAGTTTGGACAAAGAGGGTTCTATGCTCCATTATTCTGTGATCTGCATCAATGAATTTAGTTTTTCCAATAGTAATAGCAATAATATTTTGTGCTATGTCTCTGTGTGCTCATGACTAAGAAACAATGGTAGAGGAATTATCAGTGTTGGAGACACACAGTTGTCCATGTGTTCCTGAAAAAAGCTACCTAGGAATAAAATCATTTTGTACATGTGATTGGTTTCTAACTTGATAATATAATAATTCTACATTTAGAAGTGTTTCATTTTCACCTTTCATTTGTGTCTTCAATTTTTTTTCTGATTTTTCCACACTTGTTTTAAGTTTCTTTAACAATTTATAAATAAGCTCTATAATGGACCAGGTAGAGATATTGAAAGAAAACTTAAAGAAAATCATTCAATGTGGCAAAATCCTTTTCTAATAACATGTCACCATTACTCTTTTTTATGGATTAATTTTTATATTGCAATCCTTTTTTTTTTTTGGAAATGTACTTTTTGTAGATATATTGTTTCTTTTTTTAAAAAGACGTACTTTTTGTCTCTTTCCCCAAAATATATACTACTGGCAGTAACAGGGAATAGTTGGTACAATGGAAGATCATTATTGGACAGAAAGAAGGTGGAGCCAATATCAGGAAATTCCACATAAAAAAAATCATAATGAAGTCCAGAAACCAAATGAACTAAATCCTTCAATATATGTAGTTAATGCAAACCCAGTAGCATTTTTCTGTTATCAATCCAATTTCCTATACTCAAAAAACTTTTCATCTTCTGCTTGAATTCTATTTATTATGTAATGAATCTTATTTCTATTATGAGTCCTAATTCAGTCTCTGCATCTTGGTATCTAATAATGGACCCCTTACTTTTGAACTCCTGACCTGTCACTTGCCCTTTCTTGAGGAGGTGCATTTCCCCAAAGTCTTTCTGATTTCCTGAAGACCCTTAATTCTAGAACATAAGAGTTTGTTTCCTGGCCCAGAGAAAGGACCAAGAATAACCATTAATTTTTTCTCTGAAGGATTACTGACAGTGGCAGAGAGTGTTCCAAAAAGAGAGGCAAAACCAGACATATAAAAAGTGATCTCTACTACTTTTTTTTTAAAGGGTTGTTTTTTTTTCCCCTCATAATCCCTTGATCTTTTGTTGTTCAGTCATTCCAGTTGCATCTGATTCTTCATGATGACATTTGCATTTTATTGACCAAGATACTAGAGACATTTTTCAGGTCATTTCATACATGAGAAAACTGAGGCAAACAGAATTAAGTCACTTGCTCAGGGTTACATAGACAACATGTATTCAAAACTAGATTTTTGAACTTAGGTCTTACTGACTCTAGGGTTAGTGCTCTATTCACTGTACCACCCGATTGCTCTATCCCTTAACCATTTCCAGTTAAATGTGGTATTATGAATTTTAGGTGTTTTTCAATTCATCATCCACTGAAATCTTACTCTCTAATCATAGCCCATACTTGGCCCCGTGTCTGAAAAGCCATACCAATGGAATCTACTAAATTGAAAGACTATGTCTACAGGAATAGTGAAAAATTCTGACATCCAAGTGTAATATGTCTTTTTAAAAAGCTGACTCATATATAAAAACAAAGCATCCAGAGTTTTCCTAAGTGATTTTTGCTTTTGAAGACTAATGGTGGGAAGATGCATCAAAACTTCTGAAAGTCAGTAAAAGATATTGAAAAGGCAAAGTTGGGGAGTGAAGAAGAATGAAACGGATAATGTAAGCAGTACAATGATTATAGCTTTTGGATCTTTGAAGTTACTTTATATAGTAAAGACTAAACCTGGAATGCTTAATTACCTCAAATTCTTTTGGAAAGGTGCTAATGGATTCTCCTTTTATCACTGTTTATTACCTCAACACTGCTTGAGATTAGGAATAAGTTAAATTGAAGCTCCAAAGGAAAGAAATGAAAGAAGAATAAATGGTTTAGAAGAGGGTAAATTATACCCATGTAAAAGAATTCTTGAGATCAAGAATAGACTAAATAGAAAAAAGTGCATTATTCAATAAAGAAATATTAGAATATCTATAAGAAACGACCAGCAGGATGATTTCAGAGAGGCCTGGAGAAACTTGCATGAACTGATGCTGAGCAAAATGAGCAGAACCAGGAGATCATTATACATGGCAACAACAATACTATATCATGATCAGTTCTGATGGACATGGCTCTCTTCAACAATGAAATGTTTCAAACCAGTTCCAATTGTTCAATGAAGAAAGCTATATGGCTCATATCCCAGAGAGAGGGATATCAAATGTGGACCACAACATAACATTTTCATGCTCTCTATTGAGGTTTGCTTGCATTGTGTTTCCTTTCTCTGATTTTTTTTCTTGTAGATACGATTTTTCTCGCACAACAATGATAAGTGTGGAAATATGTATACATATATTCGATTTATCAAGTATTTTAACATAATTAACATGTAGTGGATTTCCTGCCATCTAGGGGAGGGATGGGGACTAGGGGGGAAAAATTTGCAACGGAAAGCTTTGTAAGGGTCAATGTTGAAGAATTACCCGTACATATGTTTTGTAAATAAAAGCTTTAAGAAAGAAAAAAAAAATAAAAAAAAAATAAATATTAGAATAGAATAAAAAATGTTTTTTTTTATAGAAGAAAAGCTTATAAAACTGACCTGGAAAACAGGAAAACAATTTAACAGTCACTGGGATCTGTGAAAACTATGATGAAATTTCAGACAATATACTCTAAGAAATCATAAGTGAAATCTGTTCAGATCTATCCATTGAAATGAAAAATGAATCAAGGAAAGGGGATTATTGTAGTTAAAATCCAGAGTTTCCATTACAAAGAAAAGATATTGTCAACAGTTGGAAAGAAGGTCACATACCAAAGAACCTTACCCAATATCACAAAAGCTCTGGCAGCTTCTACTATAAAAGAGAGGAAATATTGGAATAAATATTCCCAAAGCAAAAGATATGTTTTCAAACAAACATAACATAAAGCATCCAAGTTGAGTAAAATTATACAGAGGAGAAATTGGACCTTTAATGGAAGAGGTAACTTTGAAGTACTACTAATGAAAAGATAAGAACTGAGAGGAACTTTGAGAATTCAGAGAAACTTAGATAATTTTATTTGAGCAATTGGAAAAGATTGTATTATGATAAAATGTTAATATGTAAGCAGGAAGAGAGGAAAATAAGTATCCTTTTAAAAAAATCAGAATCTTTAACAGGTAATGAAAGAGTTTAATAAGACAGAGAATAATAATAAGGAATTTGGTGTGGATTTGTTTCTTTTCAAATAATTTGAAGAGCAGAAAGGAAAAAGAGAATAAAAAGCATGATGACTGATATAGATAGCATGCAAAGGAAGACAGAATTTGCTAAATCTCCATGTTGGGCTTAAAAGCAAGAAAAATATATCTATAAAGAAAGTTGTGAGTAGAGTAGACAGATGAATTTTACTCTTCTTGAATTAGAAGGAGAATTGAACATATACACATGTTATTTGATGTAGAATTGTATTAAAGTCAATAGGGAGACAAGCAGAGAAAGGAAGGGGCAGGTATAAAGGGTTAGGAGGAAATATACTACAAAGAAAGGAATCACATAAGCAAAACAAGAGAGAGCAAAAATTAAAAAGGTAGTGGAGGGGAGGAGAAGAGAAAGCAAAACAAAGAACTTGAATTTAAGAGGGGTGCCCATCAGTTAGGAAATGACTGATAAAATTATGGGACATGAATGTAATTGGAATACTATTTCACCATAAAAACAATAAAAGAAATTATTTCAGACAATCCTGGAAATTTGGAACCAATGTAGATTGAAATGAATATAGATGCGAGAACAATTTTTACAAGATAAACAATATTGTAAAGAATAACAACTTTGAAAAACTTAAGAACTCAGAGGATCAATGAGGAAACATGTTACCCACATCCTAATAAAGAGATAATAGACAAGGTGAAGGAACAACTGTTTAAGACATGGCATCTGTGATTTTGTTTTGCTTGATTATATTTTTATAATTACAATACTTTTAAAGAATGTTCAAAAGAGAACATAAAGCATAAAAAGGACAGTTTTGAAAATAACGTGAAATTTATTATAATTTTTTCCAAAAAAACACCAAATGATAATGAAATAGAGATTCATATGTCTTATGTATATATGTTTCTTCTATATTTATCTTATTACCTGCTCCTTTATTATTACTTATTTTTGGAGGTAATTAGGATTAAGTGACTTGCTCAGGGCCATACAACTAGGAAGTTTCTAAGGTCATATTTGAACTCAGATCTTCCTGATTCCATCCTCTAAAACTACCTAGCTGCCCCAATACCTGTTCCTTTGGCAGAATAGGTAAATAGTTTTCATTTATGACAATACTATTTTTTATTTTTTTATTAAAGCTTTTTATGTGCAAAACATATGCATAGGTAATTTTTCAACAATGATCCTTGCAAAGCAAATTTTTCCCTCCTTCCTCCCATCCTCTCCCCTAGATGGCAGGAAGTCTAATACATGTTAATAATGTTAAAATATTTGACAGACTGAATATGTGTATACATATTTATACAGTTATCTTGTTGTACAGGAAAAAAATGCAAGCAAACATCAATAGAGAGTGTGAAAATGCTATGTTGTGGTCCACACTCAGATCCCATAGGCCTCTTCTTGGGTGTATATGGCTTTCTTCATCACTGAACACCTGGAATTGGTTTGAAACATCTCATTGTTGAAGAGAGCCATGTCCATCAGGATTGATCATCATATAGTCTTGTTGTTGCCATCTATAATTATCTCCTGTTTCTGCTGATTTCACTTAGCATCAGTTCATGCAAGTCTCTCCACGCCTCTCTGAAATCATCCTGCGTGTCATTTCTTACAGAACAATAATATTCTATGACATTCATATACCATAATTTATTCAGCCATTCTCCAATTGATGGACATCCATTCAGTTTCCAGTTTATAGCCACTACAAAAAGGGCTGTCACAAACATTCTTGCACATGTGGGTCTCTTTCCCTCCTTTAAGATCTCTTTGGGATATAGGCCCAATAGAAGCACTGCTGGGTCAAAGGGTATGCACAGTTTGATAACTTTTTGAGCATAGTTCCAAATTGCTCTCCAGAATGGTTGGATCCGTTCACAGTTCCACCAACAATGTATCAGTGTCCCATTTTTCCCACATCCCCTCCAACATTCATTATTATCTTTTCTTGTCATCTTAGCCAATCTGACAGGTGTGTAGTGGTATCTCAGAGTTGTCTTAAATAGCATTTCTCTGATCAATAATGATTTGATATTTTTTATATGTTTTCACCTTTTAATATGACTAGAAATAGTTTTAATTTCATCATCTGAAAATTGTCTGTTCATATCCTTTGACTATCAATTGGAGAGTGGCTTTAATTCTTATAAATATGAGACAATTATATATTTTAGAAATGAGGCCTTTATCAGAACCCCCAAATGTAAAGATGATTTCTCAATTCATTGTTTCCCTTCTAATCTTGTTTGCATTAGTTTTGTTGGTACAAAAACTTTTTAACTTAATATAATCAAAATTATCTATCTGGTGTTCAGTTAAGAATTCCACTTCTTCTTTGGACACAAATTCTTTCCTTCTCCACAGGTCTGAGAGGTAAACTATCCTATGTTACTCTAATTTGCTTATAATATAACTCTTCATATCTAAATCATGAACCCATTTAGATCTTATCTTGGTATGTTGTGTTAGGTGTGAGTCTAGCCCTAATTTCTTCTATACTAGTTTCCAATTTTCGCAGCATTTTGATGAAATTATAACACACATCTTGGCATTTCAATAAGTCTTTCCCTCAAAACATTTTGTGAAAATATTTTTGAATCAACAGAAGCAATATATTAAATATAATAATAACAACAATGAAGCATTGTGGTGTAGGGGATAATAAGTATACCTAGATGTGAAAAAGTTCTGAATTTAATCCCTATTTCTTTAATATATTAGCTTTCTGGCCAAATCATTAACATTTAAGTGTCCAAGACAATTTTTTATGATAACAGTGTCTAAAGGACGGTGTATAAAACACTGGGGTGTTGAATAATATTAGAACTATGTATTTTTATCTAAAACAATGATGGTCAAACTTTACTAATATTTAATATTAATTATACTGGTAGTCTCTTTCTATATGTTACACAGTTACAGGTTACATTACCTGAATTATCATGGTACACAAAGTTTCTGGAGGGAAGAGTATGATTCCACACTAGAGTGGTCTTTTCTTGTGTTATATGTGCCTGGATTTACAAATTATATTATATACTTATATATCTATTATACCTATAAATTATATTATCTAATTTTAATTAAACTAAAGCTCACAAAATGGGCAAGTAGTTTGAAATATTTCTACAAATAAACTATAGAGTGATTATTTTAATAATTAAAATAAAAGTAAACAAGAAAATAGGACAGATGAGATTTCTGCTTGCAATGTGAGCTCTGTCAACCATATTTCAAATTAAATATTGACAGTCCATTGAGATTT
Organism: Myrmecobius fasciatus; assembly: GCA_023553655.1. Taxonomy (NCBI): domain Eukaryota; kingdom Metazoa; phylum Chordata; class Mammalia; order Dasyuromorphia; family Myrmecobiidae; genus Myrmecobius; species Myrmecobius fasciatus. Next base: position 16,820 of record JAJPUD010014746.1, read on the forward strand.
GTCGATAAGACATACAAAATTTGAAATTGTCAAGATTACTTGAAATTTGCCTTTATATCCACTATTGTTCAAACTTGTGACACATCAGCTAAAATATCATCATCATTATTATCAAGATATCTAAAAACTAAACCTTTGTTGGCAAAACCAATGTGTATATCACCTACAAAATTTCTCAACTCTGTATTCCTAAAAAAAAAGCATAGACATAGAATTTACTACCTTTGTTAACATCAGAGGAAAATTGAAATTTACTAGGTTAATTACACAAAATGGTGAATTACATAAATGGTGGATGAAACAAAACATATCATTCATGATTTAGAAAGTGCCACCAATGAAGCCCTTCTTAGAGTTTGTTCTAAGAATTTTGGGGAGGGAACTTTTTAATGTATGACAGCCAATAAGATGAAGAATTAAGCTTGGCATCAGACTTTGAATCACTGTGTCAAAAAGGGTTATAAAAGAATTATTAATAATATGTATTTCCAATATATATTATTATTAATAAATTACATAAATCATATTTTCTCACTAAAAGTTCATTAGCTTACAATGCAATAAAGTTTTTATATCACTAGTAAGTCATTTAAAATATTTATGTTATCTTTATCTCATTCTTTAAAAGCATTTATTTGTCTTTTATTATTTATATAAAACTAGTTCAGTGGTATATTTATGTAATTTTAAAACAAATCTACACTTGTTTTCCATAAATAATCAGGTTTTTTTCACTTGATAGGCTTACATGATCAAAATTTTGGAGATCACTGCTCCAGTCTCTTAATTTACAAAGGAATTTCATTGAGAGAAAGAGATTTCATACCAAAAATTCCTTAAGTTAATGAAATTGCAGTTCAGTTCCAAAATGAAATGTACACATACACACATGATAATTGCTTGGAGTTATATTTTTTCCATTCTTCTTCCTAATGTCTCATATTTATTTGTTAATATCAGTTAAAATAATAAACATGAGGGTCTTTTAAATTTTATTCTCGGCACTTTACACTTAGCCATTCTACTGTGTTGTCTCCTAATCTTTTGGATGTCTGTGTTTGTTTATTGTTCTCTTCCCCTGCCCCTTCATCCTCCACCCCCAGTTCAAAGCTTCAAACAGCCCCTTGGCACATAACCCAGGTGCATAATATGCCATTTTTAATGAAGTATACAGCAATACTTTAGAGACCCCTGGGAGCCCTGGGTTCTGATAGTTCTCAGCTGGGACTGAAGTTTCTGAAGTTAAAAGCAGAATTTTGATTTAACTAAAAACTTTTGCTCAGCATGGATTGAGGAGCTGAAACTCAATCAGGAGTTTTTCACTCTCTGTTACCCTGGAATAATAGGAGAAGAGAGGAATAAATAAGGAAGCAAGTTTAAAAAAAGGGCGAATAAAGGAGAAGGAAGAACAGGAAGGAAGAGGAGGGAAAAAAAGAAAAGGTTGGAGAATGGGAAAAAGAAAATTCTCATCAAGAGTGAAGTACTATCTCAGACTGAAATATAAACTTTAGAAAAGTAGGTTAAAAACCCATCAATTGTTACTATTCAAATCTATCTATCTATCTATCTATCTATCTATCTATCTATCTATCTATCTGTCTGTCTGTCTGTCTGTCTGTCTGTCTGTCTGTCTATCTATCTGTCTATATATCTGTCTATCTAATCTATCTATCATCCATCCATCTATCTCTCTCTCTCTCTATCTATCATCTATCTACCTATCTGATCCAAGATGTCTATCTATCTGTCATCTCTTTCTAAATATGTATGTGTCTGTATGTATGTGTGTGTGTGTGTGTGTGTGTGTGTGTGTGTGTGTTTCTGTTTCTCTGTCTCTGTCTCTCTCCCTTTCCCTGGAACGCATCTCTGTCATACTGGCCCTCTTCTTCCATTGGCTCATTCCTTCTGGGCCTCTATTTTGGAGTTATAGCTAGGCCAGCCATGTTTCATTCCTCTTCTGCCTGTGTTTCTGACTCTTTAGACCAAGGCACTCTTATTCTTTCCCACATCCCTTGCTTTTCAGCTTTCTTTTATGTGTTTTATGTATTCAGATCTTTATTAACATGTAAATTCCTTTAGGGGAGAGTCTATCTTGCTCTTCTATTTATATTTATATAACTATGCTTAACACATTGCCTGACACATAGTAAATTCTTAATATGCTTGTTGTCTATCTGTCATTTATTAATTTCTTACTGTGTATTAATTCAATGCTGAGCACTGGTGATTAAGAACTCAAAAAAAAAGATAGTTCCTAAGGGATATAGTATTCATGCATTTAAGTATGTCATATTCACAAAAGCTAAATAGCATGATAATTTGGCAGTAGAGATTTTGGAGGGGTCTTAGAAGACCTCTGGTCTTCTTGAGCCTCCTTATATACTTTCTATTCCAGTTCAGTACTCTTAGGGAGATTATAATTAAAAAGGAAGCATGAGCCCAGTATTGTCAAAATCAGAGCTGGGGAGTCTATGAGTCTCATCTTCCTCACACAGCACTATCTCTTGGCCACCTTTTCCAACATTTAAAAAGGCAAGTATTTCTTTTCTTCCTGGGTTATATCAATTTTTGTCTCATGAAATGCTAATTATTCAGGATCTTAGAGCAGTACAAATTTATTCAAATCACAGTTTTCCCAGGGGGTGAAAGAGCACCTCCCTTTCATCAGCTTTTGGGAGGAAGGCCGTTCTAGCCAGGATCTCACTGTCCTTTGGGAAAGGAGCACTCTTAATAAACCTTAGGAAGCACAGCTGCTACAAGTAACAGGGTTTTCCTTTAAAATTAGTCATTTGTCTTCTTGTCCAATAATACCAAAGAAAACTTCTCTTTCTTCTACATACAGAAGATATTATTCTTTGGGATATGTCCTACTTTTGATTTAAGCAGATTGCTCTTGTTTCCTCTGGCACTATCTTTTATCCTTGACACTTCAAATGAAGTGAAAGTTAATATTAGTACACAGGAATAACCAGTGGAGTATCTTTTTCTAGCATGCTTTGCTACTAGTGACAGAGTGACCAACAAATTTATTCTTTGTACTGATACAACTTAGTTATATCTCCATTTGAAAACTAATAAGTTCTTCAGTGTTAAAAACATTTGTTTGAGAGGTCATCTGAGAGTGAATAAAATTCACTTGACTTTCAATATTTCTATTTATAGCATGCTGCTTAAAACAGGGAGAAGTGCTCAGAATTCTTCATCTATTTTTCCAAGTGAGAGAGTACTTATTTTGGCTGGGGAAATGAAGGCTCTTGATAATACTTGAGAAACAAATAAAAAACAAAGCAAAAAATCAAACCCTATATGTATACAGATGAGCAGCTCAGACTTTACAATTACTCTCTGTATTCAACCAACAATAAACATATTCTCCAACTTCTCCTAGCATTTTTTTTATTTTACAACCTGAAGCAGACTGACAGGGAGAGAATCTATAAATGGAGCTGGACTGATTCTGGTAAAGCTCCAAGGTTCATTTTGCCACTTAGATGTTAATGCCAATAATTTTCTATGTGAAATATGACCATATCTCCTAGATAATCATCATAATGATGATTATTATCATAGCACTTGGGGCACCTGTAGCTTCAAACTTGTACAGTGCTTTTCTCTCTCTACTCTCACACCCCCCAGGCAAAGCTGCTTCAAGTACAAGGCACTCTGTGAGTCCACAATCAGTCAAAATCTAAGTTTAAAAATCCACAACAATGCATTTATTTTTCACTAGTTATTCAGATGACATAATTAGTTCAAAATAAAGACATTTAATGAAGTAATGATGTATTAAGAGAAACAATAAGCCATTTTCTCCATAAACTCAGAGCCTGCTTCCCTACCAATTCTCATGTAGGTGTGAAAACATATAGGGAACAGGATTTGGGCAGAAGACATACAGGTAAACCCCAGGACATGTAGAAGACCAATTCACCTTCTACACTGGAAGTATACTAATAGATTCCAGTGATAGCATCCTGCTGCTCCTATGAGGTTCTACTTTCCAATGGCTTGCAGGTCAATGAGACACGTGGTTTCTCCTGCATGAATTCTTGCATGTGGGATAAGTTGACTGGTCTTCAATGGCTGATAAGTGGTATTGCTTCTCTGGTCCTGTGATTTTTCTCTCATTGCTGTAAGATTTGCCTTTGTTGGTCATGAAGTTGTGGAAATCATTCCTCTCTGCTTCCAGCTCCTGGCTTCAATCAGAGTTCTAAGGTCATGTTCTAGCTCTCTACCATTATTTTTGTCCCTCAAAGTCCCAGATCTGTGTTCCCCTAGAAAAGTGGATCCCCAAGATACTTGGTCATCAGACTAGGGGAAACTTTGAATGGTTTTTCCTCTAATATGTCTTTCTTTTTTCTCTGAGTCTTGATTAGAAGTGATATTTCTTCTCCAGAAGGAGATTTATATCCTTTGGGGCTAAGTTCTTTGGAACACAGAGCAGCCCAAGTCAGCTAGTACATAAAGGCTTAGGTGTTAAACATTAACTTCCTCATCACTAAGGCCATATCTCTCTTAGAAGATTAATTGCTAATTCCTTGTGGCTCTCTGCTTCATTTCTTATTGGTGGGCTATTATCAGTTTAGAGGATTCCCTTCTAGCAAACTGCCAAGGACTCTCTGAGTTTGTCTTTGTCATCCCCCCTACTGGTCTCTTCTGCAAATGGTTAGAAGGGAAGAAAAGACACAGGAACAAAACTAAACACAGGGAACAAGGTCATTATCTTGCCTGGACTAGTCATATTTTGGGAAACATTTCTGCCTTTAATACGTATGTATTTTCTAAGGAGCTAATTAATAATAATATATGATAAAATATATATTTATATATGTATAATGACTAACACATGTAAATCATATTTCTATGGTGTTTTTCTCATGACAATGCTTGAATAGCTCAAGTATTATTATCCATATTTAGCAGATGAAACTAAGAATATAAAAACTAAGTGAATTTTCTATATGGCTAATAAGAATCTCAGAGTGACTCTACTAGAGTTCCAGTGGCAAAAGTCTCATCCCTTCTTCAGAGTTTTTAGATCTCTCTAGGGGCCTGGAAAGGACTGTGCTATGAAAAAAGAGATATTCATTAAGAAAAAGAGCTAAATGGTTTCTGAACATTAAGGGGGAAGGGGCAACGGTGATGATGGTGATATTCCAATAGTATGGGGCTGAGGAAGGTTTCAAGAAAGGTAGATCAGTGAGTTTCATTTAGCACTGTATTCATTAGTTCTCATGTATATGGGTTTCTTGGATTAGTGTATTAGGCATTTTGTGTGGAACATTCAGAGATTAGTAAGAAAAGTTTGCTACTGGAAGCTAAAAATAAATGAAACTAAAGATCAAAGATTGTTTTGGTAGCCAGATTTTCAAAGAAAAAAGTGTCATTACTAATCTGGAATTTGACTGGCAACTGGTGTTTAACTGAGACAGGCCTGGAGTTATGCGCCTGTTCCATCTGGTGCCAGTTGGAATCCCAATAGCAACATTTTGTACCAGCTGTAGTCTGTTAATGATGTATTCAGGGAAACAAGGGAAAAGAGTATTACTGTAGTCTAAATAGAAGGAGACAAAAGCATGAACAAATATCTCTACATCAGCAAAAGGGAGTAGCAGATAGATCTTGGCAGAGTTCCTAAAAATATAGAAGGGGATATTACCACGGGCAAGATTCTGTCCTGAGACCCATGAACATTTTCAGTGTACTTAACCTTCTCCCTGCCTCCTTCCTTGGGTAATGCTTAGTAAAGTAGCTTCAGAAAGCATATTAGAAGGGTTAGATCATCAATGCTGTCATTCAAGATTGAGTTAAGTATACGATTTACTTAACATCTGGCTGGGAAGAAGAATGAAAGAATACAATCTACAATTTCCTATGTGATCTACAGACCAGATATCATATTATCAGTATCTAGTATGCAAAGCCTTAATTTTTTTTTCTTCCTTAAAGCAAACTTCTGATTATAGTATAAGTTTGGATTGCATATAACATAAAAGTGACAGTTAATTTGGACCTCATTCTAAGCAATCAACCATTCAATTTCTTAAGCCCTGATTATATGGTATTGTGGAGGGTACAAAAATGGCAGTGTGTTTTCTTGGTGGGAACCTTCTAATTCAATGAGATAGATGAAGTCTAACAGAGAAAAATACAGTTTATAATTGTAATTTTGTCATATATATGCACAGGGAGGAACTATATATTGAGTGAAGAAGATATCCCATACCCAGAGAGACAAAAATTTGCATAGGACACTGGAATTAATAATAATGGTTTATTTTATTTCTTACTACCCTGTTTTGGATCACACATCCAAGACTAACTGAAAAGGGGGGAATTGAAGGATAAAGAGAAATTATAGACCCTAGGCTGTATAATAAATAGATAACAAGTTGAGAAACAAGTAGCAGATGTAAGGTTCTCATCTCAGGAGTGGAAAGGTATCTCAGTTTGAATGTCTAGGTCAGTAATAACCAGAATAAATGGAATAACCAGAATAAGAATCCCAAGCAAAATGGAAGCCTACATTACAATCACTCTGGACCAGCAGAACTTTCCAGATGGCTGATAGTGACTGAGTTTAATAGCAGTTTACCACAGCTCCAACAGGTGTATTACTGAGACCCAAACTCAAAACAAGAATTTCTAAACTCAGACTAAGGGAATAATTATCAATTTTGGCCCTGAAAGATCATTTGGAGAGCACTGAAAACTTGTAGCCCCAAGTCTTGTCTCTGAGATACTGAAATAAGAAACACCTGAAAGTAGCATAAAGGCTAACACAGACCTTCCCTTCAGAAGGTCACAGAGCAAAACCCTGAAGTTCAAATTCAGAAAGCAGTATAGGGAGAATAAGAAACTAGGAAAAAAAAATCAATTGACTCATATGATGGTGGGTACCTTCAAGACATAGACCCAGGAGAAGAAAATTACTCCAAAATATCTACAATGAAAGCCTCAAATGAAAACATGGCTTAGGCATAAATTTACCTAGAATTCCTGAAATAGAGGAAGCAGGAGTTTAAAAAAGAATTTAAAACGATGTTTGAATAAATGAAATGAGAGCTCTAGAGGAAAAAAAATGAAAAAGAAATGAGAATTATGGAGGAAAGTATTGAAAAAGAAATGAATAGTTTGGCACATGTAACAAAGGAAATAAAAGGAAAAAAAACTTATCCAAACTACAAACTCCCTGTAAATTAAAATGAATTCAATTGAAGATAATGAATTCTATTTGTCAGGTCCATCTGAGGCATTGATGCAATGACAAATTATGAGTGGAAATAGGGGGAGTCTGCATATCTCTAGTGGTTATCTTGGTAAATATAATTATCTACACAAGTAGTTACTCTAGAGACATGTTGTAGGCTTGTGTGACTCAGGCTGATCTGCTAGTTCAGGTACACAATTGGAATGAAATGCGTCATTCAGCTCATAATAGATGACAAAAGGTTGTTTACTTAATTACAGCATAGTAAGTATACTCAGCAAGACTATGATACTGAATGTAGATGCAATTTCCTTTATTTCCAGAAATATATCTGGTTAGCAGGACAACTGTCAATGGGACTTCTGTCACATCTTAGGGAAACTAACTTCTCATCCTATTTCTTTTGAGTCTTTATGTGACTGGGAAGCCAAGTCAATGACTCACAACTTACTATCTTTTGCAAATAAAATATCAGGGACTACTTCTTTGCCGCTTAGTTGGGAAACATCCTAGCAAAGAGACAGTATGCAAAGAATGAATGAATATGGAAGACTTTATTTTTGTATGTATCTTTATATATTGCCTTTCTGCCATTTTAACTATAATGTAAACCATTATGGCTTTTTTATCTAATTTTGCCCTCTACACCAAAATGTTGTAGACCTGTTTTAGTACTTCTGGCTTAAGATTGCACAGAAATGAGGTGAATAACAGTTTTTCTTAGATATAGCTTGGGAAGGATATTCAATGAAGATATAACATTGGTTGGGTAGATATTCCTTTTTTCTAAACAATGACATGTCTCATCATCAGAGTAATATTTAGTGGTTAAAACAATAGACAGAATATGTTAAAATAGAAGTTTCACTGACTTCATAAGGACTGATCCCTTCTATGTCTTTAGACATTCAAGAAGCCATGATAATATTCAAATTGATGTAATAGAACTGTGTCCCCAGATCTTTGTGGAGGGTGGGCCACCAGGCCTGGGGAAATTCCTAAAAATGATCCCCACCCTCCTACCTGGTCCCTACAGGAAACTCTCACCTCCAATTAATCTGGAATCTCTTTGGTCTGGGAAACAATCATCACCCTTTATTGATTTGGAAATTAGCCAGTAATGGCTCCTAGCTCTAAACCATAGAAAGCTAAATAAAAAACAAGATTCTGTACACAAACCTTTGCTATCTTCCTAATCAGGAAGCAGCCCATTGAGGGAAAGAGTTTCTTTTCAGTGAAAATAAACCCATTTTTGTCAAAAAACCTTGCTTGGAGATTGGGACTACGAATTCTTTCACAAAAACCTGTGACACCAGCCTGGGGATCCCCATTGCTGTTAGAGTATCTCACCCCTCAACAAAATGTTAGCTTCCTAGACTAACCAGGTCTCAGGGACAGCTTTTATTTATTTATTTTTTTGGGGGAAATAAAAACAAGATTACAAAACAAAATTACCCTAGACTACATAGTAGAAACCCTGACAGATTTGCTCTTACTAAACAATAGTTGGACAAAGCCTGGTGCTCTATTTAATAGATCTAGAGAGTGACTGTACCTTCTCTCCTGAATAGCATAGAGTGTGGCTATTGAAACTTTAATTGTTTTGATAAGTTGCCACTAATCAACTCAAAGCCTGTGAGACCCATAGTAAAATTGTATTGTAACAACTAAGACTGAGGTACTGTGGACCATTTTGTTTTGCCCAATCTTAAGGAATTCTTCAAATCCAGACTCCCATTGACAATTATGAACCAGCCATGTCTCTATTTCTAGAATGGAGGTGATGAGGTCCTAGGTAACCAGGTGGGTGTTGACAGAGAGAGCTTGAATTACTGTAAACAATCTAGAAGCCCAAGCTACTCCCTAAGGCAAGCATAGAGGAGGACTGATAGGATTACCAATGAACCTTTTGATTTTGATTAGGTTTTTTTGTTCTTTAAGTGGATTTTTATTATAATTCTACCTCAGGTTGAATTCTTAGCCAAATTCTTTTCATTGACAAGATAATCATAACTCCACAGTTACCATATCCAATCAGAAAGCCAAGATATGATGCCAATCCTGTGAGGTTATATTTCCCCTATTAAAAAAAACAACAACACAACAAACTACTTGTACCTCACTAATTCATTTTTAGCATTAGTCTGCTTGCTAAGTGTCACAGTGTCTAATTTCTTAAATATTTTTTGGGATTAGCTTACTTTATGGAGTCAAGGATTCATTAGGAACTTGCTGCACCTTAATGGCATCTTTCTTTTTTATAACATCTTCCCCCTGGTTAATTGCGAGTTCCATTAGGGAACTTGCCTTTCCCTTCTTAATCACTAAAAAACCCTTTCTTTGCTAAAAATCCTTATGGATTTAGCTCACTCTTAACTGCATAATAAAATGTTTGCCTCTTGATTTGAAGATGTATTAAACCTACAAATTCTTTTGGGATAAGTTGTGACATTGACCTGGAACCCTAAATATACTTTTGGGGTAACACCCATTCTCCCCAACATTTGGTCTTAAACTCTATCATATTGGTGACTTGTAGGGAAGACCTGAAATTCCAACATATTTGGGGGATTTGGCATCTCTGTACTCCAACATTTGATAGGTAACCCCATCAGAGGGTACTGAGATAAATGAAAAGCTTGAGATACAGAATTTAACTAATAATCAATTAATTAATTAGGCTGATTATATAATCAATAGGTGGTCAGTGGTCTTTCTTGGTAACCAAAAGACAAAATCAAATATCTTTGGAAAAAGAGGTACCCCTGACAGGTGAAAAACAACCCAGAATTGGTTAAAACTTAACAAGGGAGTGAACATATTAATGAGGAAGTAGACTAAAAGTCTTCAGCTTCTCTTACTGAGAACACAACTTGATTATGAAATGCAGCTACCAATTTGGACAAAAGAATCTATCTTTACCCAAACCAACTCTGGTTGATTTTCATCTTCATGAACTGAATTTCTCTAGACTGCAATGGAGGCATATAATTACATGAATTTATTTCCTAAGGGCAAGAATTCATTTAGCTTGGATTCTGCAGATCACTCTAAGCAGAGTTAAAGTCCCCTAGTCAGGTGTGGTGTTATCTAGATCAAGGAGCATGCACCCTGCTAATTAGGTTAATTTCATCTATTAGCCTTGTCTATTAAAGACTGGCTGGATCATCAACAAGGACTGAGCTATGAGTAAGAAAATAGAAAGGAAAATCCTCAACCCTAATTTAATAATTGGTGATTAATATAATAGAAAAATAATCCCTTCTATCAGTATTTTCCACTGAGTGGTTTGAACTTTTCCCAAGACTTAGATCATCCTGGCTGTCAAATGAGAAGTCATATGAGTTATGGTGTCTGGAAAGAGAGAGATTCAATATATAGAAGGTTTTTATACACTGGCATTCAGGTTACTATCATATCAATAGACTTCCAATGGATACATGGGCACCCTAATTTCTATTTGTAATTTTTCGGCAGAAACTGCTCTCCTTAGATCAAAAAAGGTAGATGATTCTAGGTTGCTATTGTGGGAATGATGACTGTATTGATGAAATGGACATTATGAGTGCTTAGGACCTGCAAAGGTCTTTTTAAAAGTTGAGATCTGTGCTGACTATTAGCAGTTGGACCCTTGGAGATGAAGGAAAATGGAATTATTTGATATGCTAATCCCCCTTAAAGCAATTCTATGTGGCCAACAGGGAAAGCAGATGACACTTGTTTATAGGAAGCTGATCACTGTGATCATTCCTTCTCATATTCATGGAGAACCAGGTAACTTTGATGCGTTGCTTCTTTTTCTGTTTCAGTAGATTAACCTGCAAAGACCTGGTTTCCAAGGAACACCTTCCTTCCTGGTTTATTTTGGTTATATTAAGGGACAGAAATTGTGAAGCCATTAATCTAGTAAGTGAATACTTTTGGGGAACATGAATTCTGGTAACCTCTCCCTGTGGGATAAACTACAAATTTCATGATTGGTGCATGACATATTATTGACTGTCTCCATAGATAAGATCTTTATCTACACTGATTCTTAGTCAGTGATTATGGGTCTAGGATTAAAACATCCTTTGGGGTCAGCATAAACAGAGGAATGCTGACAATGACCTCCAGTGAATACAGTTTTATGAGACATGATTGCCCATTGGAGATATTATATGCCCCATAATGAATTGAACAAACAGAATGATACTCTTAAAGAGAATGGAAAAGTTAGGAGAAGATCCATTGCCAAATGAATCTGGGGACTTGTGGGAACAATGGCTTTATTATTTATAATAGGGATTTTATTATTTATAATTTATTAATATTGTTTAATGTAGCTTTATGTGATTTACAAAAGCTTATTGTAAAACTTATTGTAAAGGTCAGACTAATTGCAGAGATGCTAGGAAAACTGAATGGCTGGAAGAATGCTTAGCTCCTACCCAGTGCTTACTCCAGTTTTACATAAAGCTGGTGCTTTGAGTTCCATCCAAAGTTTTTGGTTTGGATTCCTCAAATTAGATTAATTTACCTGCTGATATACATCTTAAACTTTCCTTCTCAGGAGACTATCTACTACTATTTAAGGTCAATGAGGCAAATATTTTTACACCATTGTCTGAACTCTACATAATGAGACTTCGTAAAGATTCTGGTGGGAATCTTCTTCTGGCTCTCTTTTCTACCAAATGAACAAATAAATTTATTTATAAAATTATTTCAGATTTTAGAGTTCATTTTCACTGTGAACAAGTCATGCTGATATATTGCTGTGGACATGGGAGTATATGATATGTGTCTCTGTGTGTGTGATACTCTAACAAAAATTACTTTTCATTACTGCCTTTATTGATTGGTTGGGCTAGAGTTATATTATCACAAAAGTGATAATATATATGTATACTAAGAAGAGTTATTCAAAGGAAAGATTCTCTTACCTTCATCCTAGAAGGTGAAAAACCTCAGTTCTGAGGCCCTGGGGGAGCAGAACTGGGAGGTTTTCTGTAAATCCTAGGCGAAGGGCCTTTTCTCTTTCTGAAAGAGCTCACCAGCAGCACAACCATAGATTGCAAATGCTCCTTGAGATGAGCTTCATGAGGACTCTTCAAAGGGATCAAGGACTTTCAGTCTCTATCAGGAGTTGCCTTTGCCACATATGTTAACTATGGGCCTAATTAATCTTGTACTGAATTCTCCCAACTACACGGTAGATATTTATGGGAGTAAAACCTGAGTTTGTGGAAGGAGTTTTGTTACCATGCCATGTGCCATAGCACAATAAATTTTGTTAAAAATTAAGCTGATTACTAATGATGAAGATCTATGAGCTGAAGTTTTAGAAGGATGATGACACAAGGTATACTTTCAAACCTTAAGGTATCAGCCACTGTGTGGGGACCCCTCCTAAGAGTATCAGTGCAAAGTGGGAGAGTAGCCTAGAGAGGATATAACATTAAAAAGATATTTGTAGAAGACAGAAGCAAGAACAGCTAAGAGAAAGTGAATGTAGAATAAGAGCTTATAATAAGAATTATGTAAAGAATAATATATCCCAGATTGAACTTAAGCTAATAAGCAAAGTCAACTATTTTTTAAAAGTTTTTTTAAGCTATATAAGATGAAAGAGGAGGATTAAGAAAAGAATAGAATTACTAATGGTGATATATGAGATGATGAAAAGTGAATACAGAGAAGGAAACCCCATTCAACTCTTTATTTTTAGGCTAAGGATAATCATGTTTGGATAGAAAGGACATAAAAAATAGTTTATACAGAGCTGATACCAAAGATTAAGTAATAGATGATAAGAGCAAACTTAGCTGTCCTTAATGTTCAAGTCATCTGATTCAGTTGAACTACATTCTGGGGGTGCTGAAAGCTCCAGCTCCTCTGATTGCTGAGTCAAGTGATATTTGAAAGACTGTAGACAATTGGAAAAGTATTGGATGGTTGGCAAAAAGGCATGCACTCTAATTTTCAAACAAGAAGAGTCTAGAATCTATAAACAATTGTTGTTCAGTTATGTCTGACTCTTCATGACCCCACATTAGGTTTTATTGGCAAAGATACTGAAGTGGTTTGTCATTTCCTTCTCCAGCTTATTTTACAGAGGGAAAACTGAGGCAAATAGGGTTAAGTGAGTTGCCCAGATAGTAGATGTCTGAAACTGGATTTGAATTCATGAAGATGAGTCTTCTTGATTTAAGGCTCTTTGTTCTATCCACTATACTACTGAGCTACTTGTAGGTCAATGAATTTTTTCTTTAATTTCTAATGCCATTCAGCAGAGTAATAAATGACTTAGATAAAAATATAAATGCAAAGTATCAAGTTTGCATATGGTACAAGGCTAGGAAGGAAAACCTTCTCATTAGATATTAAAGTAATGACTCAAAAGATCTTGACATTTATTCAATGAATCAGAAAATTTTCAAGCATTTGTCCTGAAAAGACCAGAACTGAAATACCAGAACTGAATGGGAAATTTGTTAGGACTCTGGAGAAACATAAGGAATTAATCAGGAAAGTGATATCACAAGGAGCTTCATTTAGAAGGAATATATATATATATACACACACATATATATATATGTGTGTGTGTGTGTGTGTGTGTGTGTGTGTATGTGTATGTGTATGTATATATATGTGTGTGTATGTGTATGTATATATATACGTATGTATGTATGTGTATATATATATATATTATATATATATATACTGAGAGCATGGATATGAGTTGAATATGAAAGGTTAATATCTTTTTTAAAAATGATAAAATTAAGGGGTGAGAGAGGAATATACTGGGAAAAAAGGAAAAGGAGAACTGGAATGGTGCAAATTATCTGCTATAAAAAAAGAGGCAAGAAAAAGCTTTTACAGTGGAAGGGAAGAGGTAGAGGAAAGGGTAAATGAATGAACCTCACTTTTATCAGAATTGGCTCAAATAGGAAATAATATACATACTCAGTAGTGGTATAGAAATCTATCTTACCCTGCAGGAAAATAGGAGGGGAATGAGATATGGGAAGGGGTGATTGGGTGATAAAAAAGAAGGCATATTGGAGGAGGGAGTGGTCAGTAGCAAAACACTTTTGAGGAGGGACAGGGTGAAAGGAGAGAGATTATAAATGGAGGGAAATACAATTAGCAATAGTAATTGTAAAAACATTTTTTGAAGCAAGTTCCTCTGATGGAATATTATTGTTCTTTGGGAAATAATGGGTAGGATGCTCTCAGGAAAAAAAAATCTGGAAAAGCCTCCATAAACAAAGTGAAATATATTATATACAAAGTAATAGCAATGTTCTGGAATGAACAGTTTTAAATTATTTTGTTGTTCTCAGTAGTACAACCATCCACAGCTACTCTGAAAGACTTACAATGAAAAATCCTATCCATACCCAGAGAAGGAAATAATAGAGACTGAATACAGATTGAAGCATTTTCCATTTCTCTATCTCTCTCTTTATTTTTAACTTAATTTTTCTTGAGGGTTTTTATTTTCATTACAGTGAGGGATCATGTTTTCTTTCACAACTTGAATTTTATAGAAATGTTTTACATAACTTCATATATGGTTTCTTAATTGTGGGTGGGGATAAGGGAGAGAACCTAGAACTCAAAAATCTTAAAGACAAATGAAAAAAAAATGGTTTTGAATATCACTAGGGAAAATATTAAATAAAAATGTCAAAAAAAGATCTTGACAGGCTAGAACATTGGGCTGAATCTGATGAGCTAAAATTTAATGTAGGGACTATATTTAACCTAAATTCTTGTAAAAATCTTATACTTAGGTCCAATCTTCTTCTCTCCCTCTTCTCCCCTTCCTTTCTTCCTTCCCTCTTTTTCTCCTCTCCTGGCAACTTCACAAGTATGAGATGGGGATGCATAGTTAAAGAGTTGTTATGAAAAAAATCTGGGGACAGAAAGATCCTCAGTCAATATTATGAGATGACTGAAAAGAAGGCTATGCAATGAATGGAATTTGAAAGATACTAATGTAGTTTGATTATAGGGAAAAGCAAAAAACAAAAAACTTCATAAGAATTAAAGCTTCAAGTGGAATGTTGCTTGAACATTGTATATACTACATCTCATATATGGAGAACTATACTAGTCACTCATGGTATGGGGCAGAACTATCAATAAAAGAGAAGAAAAAGTTGAAATATGTCTCTGAGAGATGGAAAATAGGTGTATAAAAATTCAAAAATATTTATAAACAATACAAACATACAAAAATGTATAAAATAATATGAAGGGAATTCCAAAGTATTAAGCAAATGCAAAGTAGAAGAGGTAGAATGGCAGTGGGCTTAATCAAGGAAAGAACTTGGAAAAAGGGAATATGGATGTGGATTTTGAAAATGGAGAGTGATGTTAATTGTTGTCCTCAGAGGCAATTTGGTAATCTGGGATATAATTTTTTTTATATGGATTTACCTGACATGATGGATTTTAGCAGTCCAATTCTACTTCTTTGTTTCAACAAGAGTCATTTCAAATTCAATTCTGATCCTCCACAGTGTCATTTCTCCTTATTTTTCTGCCATTTTCTTAGTTTTGTGCTTTATGTTAGAAGTATATGCATATTCTTAATCCTACTTTATGTGATGTTTGATAAAAATATAAACCAATTCATAACTCTAAACATCACCAGCTGATCTAGTAATCTACCCACTTACCAGTAATATTTTGTGAACACATCCATCCAGTTTATGAGCAATACTGAAGTAAACATAATCCAAATTATTATACCTGTTTCCTTTCCAGTGATTTAGCATTTGTCCTTATACCATGTATATTCCCTACCCCAACTCCTTTCCATCTTATTCTCATGGATTGATAAGCAAGTTAATATGACTTTTTCATCTGTGTGAAAATATGCTTCTCTATAAAAAGCCTATAATCTTGCATTGTGGGCAGTCTTGGCTATAGCTCTCATCATTATACTTTATTCCTTCAAACCTGTGCATATCAGATCCATCACTCTTGAATTTCTTTTTCACTTTTCCTTTGCAATCCTGCCTACTCCTCTGGTACCTAGCCAATTGTTTTTCTTCCCTTTTATTTTATTTTTTTTATTATACCAGTACATATTTATGGAATGAAATAAGCATTCACATAGTGTATTACAATAAAAAGATGATTAGATAGGAAATTGCAAATCTATTATGCACAACTTGTTATTCCTTTCAAATTATACAACAAAATCATCATGTAAATTTCTTTTTTTTTTCTATCCTCCTTTCACCTCACCCTAGAGATGGCTCCATTAAATACACATAAGTGTATATGTACATACACATAAAATTATTCTATTTCTTATTTTTTTGTCTGGATACAAATAACATCTTTCTTTATATGTCCTTTATAGTTAATGTGTGTATTTATAATACTCAAAATAAGTTATTCACTCAAAGCCATTCTTAAAATAATGTTTTTACTGCATACAATGTTCTCTTGGTTCTCTTCCCCCCCTTCATTTTACCTTTCATTGTTTCATGCAAGTCTCTTCATGTTTTTCTTTTTTTTTTAATGTCTTATTTTCTTCAGTTACTGTTTTTAGCTCCTTTTGTAATTGGCCAATTTGTTAATTGTAATCTTTTTCCATTTTTTCCATTTTATTTTGCAGTGATCTCATTTCGTTTCCCCATGTTTCTTCCAACTCTCTTTTAAGATCCTTTATGTAATCTTCAGAGAAAGCCTTGTGGCATGTAGTCCAGTTTATGTCTCTCTTTGGGTCTTTTTCTGGAGTTGCTTTACCTTTAGAGACCTCAGGATTTGAGCTCTGTTCTTCCCTCTCTCTATAAAAGTTGTCTATGGTGAGAGCTCTTTTTGGTTTTTTTTTTTTATTCATTTTTTTTAAAGGTGTGAGATCTGTTCAAGGCAAAGGAGGGACAGCTGCTTTAATTTGCCATGGGTCAGTTCTGCTGATTGAGTTATTTCAGGTGCTGGGCAGTTCTGCTGATTGGATTATTTCAGGTGGTGGTCAGTTCTGCTGATTGATTGATCTCCCTAGGATGCTGTGTAATGGCAGCTAGGTCCAACGCTCTTCAGGGGTTCAGTGGTTCACAATCTACCCCCCACAAAAGGCAGATCCTTCAAACCACTTGCTTACAATCAGGGCAGATTTGCCCAAAAGGCCCTCAGAAGACTCCCAGGTGTGTGAAAAACACAATGCTCCCACTCCTGTTCCAACTCCTATTCTAGCTCCCTGCTCCAGCTCCCTGCCCTGGTCTCCTTGTGCTGCAGTCTGGGTTCAGCAGACCACCCCCCTGCCCAATTAAAACAGATCTGTTTTGAAGTTCTTCCAGAGTATCTTCTTCCAGAAATGTGTTGTTCTCCAGATATTGTGGATTTTTTTTTACTTCAAAACCAGTCTAGAGGCTTCATATGTTGTTGGTTTGGAACCATGTGTTCCATATGTTGTGGTTGGAAGGAAGGTTAGAGGAGGTTACATAGACTCCTGTCTGATCTCTGTCATCTTGGTTCCACCCCAGAAGTGTCTCTCTTCATGTTTTTCTAAGAACATTGAGCTCATCATTTCTTATAGCAAAGTAGTATTTCATCACAATCATATATCACAACTTGTTTAGTCATTCCCTAGTTGATGAATATCCCTGTAATTTCTAGTTCTTTGCTACCACAAAGAGGTGCTACAAATATTTTTAGAACATATTTTCCCCCCTAATTATCTAAATAATGGTATTGTTTGGGCATAATTCTGATTGTCTTCCAAAATGGTTGGATCAGTTTATAATTCCACCCCTCAATGAATTAGTGTCCCGATTTTATTTAAAACCTATTCAATTGTTAAAACAACAAAAAAAGAAATATTCTTTCTATAATATCTTGCCTTCTAATCAGGAATTATTTTGAATTAATAAATGTAAAATACTTTTTAAACCTTAAAGCATCTTGTAAATGTGCTATTATCCTTATTAATTCCTTTATATATACATTGTATTTACAAAGTATATGTTATTTTCCTCCTATAAAATTTTTTATTTCATCTTTCTATTTTTTGCACCTAACAAATCCTATTCCATTGGGGTACTTAATTAATATTGGTTGAATTGTATTGAAATTGAATTTCTTCTCTATATTGAACTCATTCTTTCACAAATAGATATAATAATTGATAAGATACATGGTTGGAAACATGTTGTGATTTTTTTCCACTATGACATTCTTAAGTATTTGCTAAGTAATTCTATGTTCATTTTCTTCTCTAGTCATATATATTTTCATATATCTTGTATCTTTTTCCAGGTCTTTTTCTGTGTCACCTTATTTATAAAGGTACCTTCTACTGGATTTCTGCCTAACATTCTTGGTGACCAGACACTCTAACTCCTTAATTCTCATTTAGGCTTCTTCCTATCTACCAAGGTAGATGAGATGTTCAAATGGATTTTTGAAAAGTTACTCTAGTATGATTTATCTGAGGATGGTCTACTTGAGCTAAGAGTCTGATTCCACTACTGGGTTAGGGAACAGGGGTGAGTAGGCGAAGAGTGCATCTGCATCTCTATTTCAACAAATACACACATTCTCCCAATAAAGTCAAAAAACCCTCCAGGTTCAGTGAGTGTTCCACTTGTCTTCATTAAGTATTAGCAGTCTGCTGGAAAGAGGTCCATAGAAGAAATCAATGAAGAGTTATGAAATAATGCATATGGATTGGCTGAAGGGAAAAAGCTCAGCATTGCTCTAGCCTCATAATTACATTTTTTTTCTGGGTAAAATAAAGTGGAAGTTGTCAAAATAACGGACACAGTGGTTTTGAACCTACTGAGGTTATAGAAGTTCAGTACTTCCATTGATTGCAAAATGGAGGAATAATTAATAAGACCATAGTAATCATAAAAACTTACATTTCCATAGATTTTAAAGATTTATTAAGGTATTTTCAGAAGCCAGTGAGGTTGGTAGAGAAAGAATTACTTAGATAATAATGGCTAGTACTTACAAAGCAATTTAAGGTTTGTAAAGCACTTTTCAAATATCTCATTTTATCCTCACAACAACCCTGGGAGGTGGATGCTTTTTTGCAGAGGGGGAAATGGAGGCAGGTAGAGGTCAGTTAACTTGTTTTGAGTCAGAGTGGTAGGTATTTGAATTCAGGTTTTCCTGATTTCAGGTCCTATACTCTATCTACTATGCCAGTTAGTTGTTGCATATGAAGCACTACCACATCTGTGAAATCTTTCCTAATGCCCCAGCTGCTAGTGTCTTAGTACCAGGAGTTCCCTTTAAAGTCACATTGGATCTATTTTGTGTTGCACATGTTACATCTCTTGAAGGAATGCAATCTCCTTAAGGGCAAATTTTTTTTTAGATACTCAATTGTATAATAAATGGTAGGTACCAAGTGCTTCATAAATATTTTCTCCCATTTTGAAGAGGAGGAATTTGAAGCTCAGAGAAATTAGATGATTTTTTTTCCACATTCACATGGCTAGTAAGTGTTTATGTATAACTCACAGCCTGATCTTTCTCATTCCAAGGTCAGTCATCGTTCAGTTATGTCATATTCCTTAGGCTACTCTATGAGAATTGTGAGTCCCCTAAGGAGAAAGGTATGCAATTGCCATACTCCAACAATTGCCATATCTCCTACACAAAACAAAACAGTTGTATAACTTTCTCCTTATATGACTCACAATTTAAAATTTATAGTCCTGTGTCCTTTCTGCTGAATTTGCTGGTTCTCATATAGTAAAAAGAATACTTGATTAGGAATTAAGAGAGCTGAATTCTAGTCCAGTTTATATCAACTACTTGGTATAAGTACATAACATTTAATTTCTCTGAACCTCAGTTTTTTCATTTGTTAAACAAATAAAGGAAATACAATAGATAATTTTGTGACTTATTCCAAATGAATCTATTAAAAGGCTATCAACTAATTAACCAACCAATCAGTAAGCCTTTTAAAAACATCTACTGTGTGCAAAAAACTTAGCTGTACAAAGACAAACATGAAGTAATCTATTCCTTCAATGAACTTCCCTCAAGAACTTTGAGTTCTTTTTTTTTCTAGTAGTGCTAATGAGTTGAATTTATAGTTCTAAATTAGCTCTATTCCCTCTCCTATGTCTGTCTTATAAACACCAATAGATAAGGGTGAGTATAATTGTGGTCTTTGGTCTACATGTAGCTGGCCTCTAAGAGAATAGGGACTGTGATTTTGGCCTTCTTAACATCTTCCTAGGAAATTGGGTTAACCTGTAAGAAGATGGCCAAGATTTAGAACCTATATTCTCCACAAATATTGTCAGTAACATTCTAAAAAGGTACCAGATTGAATAATGTTTTAAAAAAGTGAAACAAACTGTTAGAAACCACTAGTAAGTATTAGAGATGACAAAACTGGGCTATTGATAGGCAAAAAATGGATTTAAAACAGAAGAGAGTCAGAAAAGCCCCAGAGAGATTTACATATAGTGCCTATGAAATTCAATTTCTAGGCAGCTTTGCACAAGTCAAGACAGGTATTCTGTAACACAATGGATCTGGCAGGAGCCATGCTACTAACACTGTTAACAATATCTGAATGGGCTATCAGAGCCATAGCAAGTGACAGAGGCAACCTTAGTTTGGCATCTGTGTAAGAAGGAAAAAAATAAAGAATTTAGGCTAAACTTTAAGCCAAGCCAAACAGGCATGTGAACCTAAAATAGAAATTCCTGCAGAATGTGGTACTTATTAGTCACTATTTAGTTGTCTAATATTCAAGAGAATGGTTAAGAATCAAATTTGATCCAAAGATAAAGTCTTAATCTATAATCTGAAATGAGTATGATATGAGTAAACAGAAGAAAATGTCAAATATAATGAAAAAATACTGTGGCACAAGAGAAATTCAAACGGTAAACCTGGAAGAGATTACCTACTTGTAACAAGTCCAAGTAAAAAAGAAAATTCTGAGTACAAGAACTACAAGATGTCAGGATAAAATAAAAGAGACACATATGATATACTTAAAGAGAATGACATGTAGGGAGGAGATGGCAAGGGGATTTAATATAATTTATTAAAATAATATAATATAATATAAAAATGAGTTTATAAGAAACAGTAATAAACCTTATTAAAGAATTGAACTTCATGAAAATTAGAATGGATGAAATAGAAATCAATGAGCTGTGAAACAGCAAGAGATACTAAAACAGTAAACTAAAAAAAAACACAAGCAAATGCAAGGTATATATATATATTATATTTAAAAAATCAACCTGGAAAAAAAGACCAAGATTATATATACATACATATACACACACACAAACATAAATATATATATGAATTATTAGACCACCAGAAAATCATGACCTCCCCCTTCCCCTCTGAATAAAAGGGAAAAATCTGAACATTTAAAAAAAATCATAAGCAAAAACTCTTCAGATAATAAAATCAGAGGCAAATTTAAGAATGGAACCCACAAGTCAACTTTTGAAAGGAACCTCAAAATGAAAACATCCATGATTATCACAGACAAAATCCAGAACTTCCAAATCGAAGGTGAAATAGTCCAATCAGGCAAAAATAGAAAGCATTCAAGTAACAAGCCATTGTTCAAAATATCAAGGAAGCTGCCACAATTAAAGCAAGTCTCACTTGTCAATCAATAAATAATCATTAGGTACACTATATGCCAGGCATTGTACTAAGCACTGGATATACAAAAAGAAGCAAAAGATGGTCCTTTCTGTTAGGAACTTACGTCTGATGGGGAGAATGACATTAAGAAACAAAAATATACAAACAGGCTACATCCAGGATATAAGGGACATAATTAATAGAAGGAAAGCCCTAGAATTAAGAAAGATTGGAAAAGGCATCCTGTAGAAGATTATATTTTAGCTGCTACTTGAAGGAAGCTAGGCTATCCAAGAGTCAGCAGTGAAGAGGCAGAACATTTACCAGATTTGGGTATTTTCATTTGAAGAACAAAAAGGAAGCCAGTAATATTAAACCATGGAGTATATGGGCAGGGAAGTATAAGGAATAAGATGACTGGAAAAAGGTGAGGGGGAGGTGAGATGAGTTATCAAGGGTTTTGAATGTCAGACTTTATTTTAATTTCAAAAGTGATAGGGAACCACTGGAGTTTATTAATCAATAATTATCAATTATATGAGTGTGTGTAATTGAAGTGATCAGACTTGTACTTTATTTTTAATTTTTATTTTTTTGCTGAGACAATTGGGGTTAAATGACTTGTCCAGGGTCACACAGCTAGGAAGTATTAAGTGTCTGAGATCAGATTTGATTTCAGGTCTTCCTGACTTCAGGGCTGGTGCTCTATCCACTGCACCAATTAACTGCACCCCCCCCCAAACTTGTACTTTAGAATATTACTTTGACAACTGAATGAAGAAGGACTAGAGTGTGGAGAAACTTCTGGTAGAAAGTTCAACCAGCTGGCTATAGTGATAGTCCAGATAGAGATGATGTGGGCCTGTACCAGGTGATGATAGTGAGAGTTATATGCAAGACATATTACAAAGATAATATCAAAAGCCTTTGGCAAAAAGATTAGAAATGAAGGGTTATGGATAGTATTGAAAGAGAACTTCCAATACGATATTCCAAAAGAACCCAAAACAAACTATCCAGCAAAACTTTATACTTCTTCAAAAGGAAAAAATGGAACTTTAAAGACATTGAGCTCTTCCTTGAATTACTAATGAAAAGGTGCAACCTGATTAGAGACTTTGAAATGGAAATTCATTAGTCAAATAAGTTGAATTTATTTGATAAATTAGAAGGGACTAGATAGAGACTAATAGCATCCTTTAGGATCCCAACATCTTCCAGAGTCAAGGAGAAAGTGAAAGAAGACAGCAAGAGATCCCAACAAAGGTTTTTGTTGTG
>JAJPUD010014747.1:0-23625 GCA_023553655.1 Myrmecobius fasciatus
GAAGGGGTACCTCCTGAACATGCTGGACAAAGGGGGACAAAGGGGGACACAGCCGCAGCCACTGGGAGACTAGAGCTCCCCAGGCTTCCCCCACTGCTGGTGGGTCTGCTCCCTAGGCCTCCGGACCAGCAGCTCGGCCAGCCCTTCCCATCTGCCTTGAACCCCACCTCGGGTGAGAGCCCTGTCTGCCACTTAAGGCCGCTCCCTCTTCTGCCCCTCTCATCTCTACCCGACCCCTTCCCCAACCCCCTCATTTGTCTTCAGTCTCTCCCCATCTCCAGGCCCATTCCCTCCTACCTGCCCGCCCAACCCCCTCTCTTCCTCCATCTTTCTTCTGAACAAGTCTGTCTACACCAGGGCCTGTACTTTTACCCCTTTACAATCTGACTTCAGATCTCCTCAGTCTCTAAAGTGATCAGTGGTCCCTTAGGGGCCACAAGCAATGACCTTCCCTCGGCCCTCTCTTTCTCTTCTCCCACCTGTCTCCATCCCTGGGGATCTCATCAGCTGCCCCCGATTTAATGACCACCTCTGCTGCCCCTCTGCCACCTCCAACTGGATGGCCGGTGGACATCTGAAACCCAACTTACCCAAACCAGACCCTGGTCTTTCCCCCCAGCCTCTAAGGCTCCAACCTAGGACTCATCCTGGACTTCTCCTCCTCTCTACCTCTGTGCCATCTCCGCAGTAGCCCCTCCTCCTCTCTGCCCCTGCCCCCATCCTGGAGCAGCCCCCCCCCCCCAATCCCCAGAATACTGCCGGAGCTGCTGGGGCAGGGAAGGGAGAAAGGGAGGGTGGCAGGGTCAGCCCGCCTCAGGCCTCTCCCCGCTCCTTTGCATTCTCTTTATGCCCGACTCGTGCCCAGAACCCTCTCCCTCTTCATCTGGGTCAGCTAGGCCCCCAGAATCGTCTTCTCCAGAAGGCCTTCCCTCACTTTCTTAATGCTCGGGCTTGCCCCAGGAAATGATTTCCCCTCTGTTCTGTCTGCATCTTGTCCCGATCCAGAGTTAGCTCGCTGTACCCCTCAGACTTGGGGCTCCTTCAGGGTAGGGACCGTCTCTCCCTTTCTACCCCCCCTCCCAGCACCTGGCACCCAGCAGATGCTTGGCAAACATTACTGGCGAACTGAAGGCAATGAGTGATCTCTACTTGTAAAACTTTATTAGTGTCAAATCCCGAGAAGCCCAAAGGGGTAAATCCTGAGCGCCACGTAAGGCACATCCCCTCAAAGGAAAGCTCTAAACACGCTGAGGCTTTTTTCCAAATCCCACCCAGGGCTCAACTTCCACGGACTCGCATTTAGACACTTGTGGCCACAAGCTGCCTCCAGCCCCCGGGCTAACAAAATGAAGTCCCCCCTCATTTCCGCTGAGAACTTAAACTCGGCAAATGCACCGTGGAGCTAACTACTGAAAATCCCTTCAGCATTCAATTAGGTTGCCCGGCATAAACAGCTCGTTTTATTACTTACGCCAGTCTTTCCGCTTCCTGTTTCTGCAGCCTGCAAGGGAGATAAACCGTTTACAGTTCAGATCAGCGATTAATGGTCTTCATTAAATGAACATTTATGACATTCCCATTTCCCCATTAGCCCTCACTGCTAAGGACTGCCTGGCAACTTCCACTTTGAAGTCATTCTCGTTTCAGCTTCCTAATCCCCAGAGGAGCCAGGGCAGGGGCCTCTGTCTGGGGCCTGGGAAGTGCTTGCCAAGCCTTATCCAGGGGCCGGAGCTTTGATCTCAAAGCCAAAAGTGGAGGGCCCAGAGCAATGGGTGATCCTCGAGAAAGGGCTGGGAAGCAGAGGATGGAAAGGGGGTGCTTCCTGGGTTCAGAGGTCAGTGGCCTGACTCCTTTGAAGAATGGTCTCTGAGAGTCTGGTCAAGCCACATACAGAAAGATTCTTGAAGCCCAGAGAAGACATGTAGAAGACAAGACAGCCCCTCTCCCCCCCAAGCGATGGATAAGAGAGCCTGGGTTTGGACTGAGCAGATTCAGAAGAGATGCCAGGAGCCGGTGCCCAGCAGAAGCCCAGCCTCAGGAGGGGCCTCACTCCCTGGCAGTGGGGGGTCCCCAGTATGTCGGGGGCCTTCTGGCAGGTCTGTCAGATACTCATTTGCAGCAACGGGATTAAATGAGGTGAACGACTACCAAGGTCCCCCCAAGGCTGAGAGTCTCTGCGTAGAAAAGTCAGGACCAGAAATCTACACTCTTCAGTAAAAGCGTGGCCTGGCAACCCAACCCAAGAAACAGGGTGAGCCCTGGCCGTGAGCCAGAAGCTGGCCACAAAGGCTGCAGACACAGACAGCCATGGGGTTCCCACAGCAGTGACAGCAGAGGCGGCTCTCTGGGGCTTCCTGCCACTCCCAGGTGAACTGGCCTCCATCCTAAGGGAGGAGGGGAGGAGCGTGTCTCAGAGCAAATGAAGGGGCCTCCAATGGACCGAAGGAGAAAAGGACCACGGGGTCAGGAAAAGACCAGGCAGGTGCTCCTGTCAGGCGGGGATGCTGCAAAGAAGGCCCTAGCAGGACCACACAATGACTTGGGAGTTCTCACTCTTGGACACTCGAGATCTGTTCCTGAGAAGGTGGGCCAGGAAATCAGAGCAGATCAGACCCCAGGAAGGGACTGCCTAGAGAGATACCCACAGAAGTAGGGCAGGGGAATGCTCAGAGAGGTGATTAGGGGACTGGGGGGAGCTCCCAGAAAGGCACAAAACAGCCCTTGAGAGGGAACCAGTCATGGAGTCTTTGCGGAGGCTAGATACAAGTGTCTCAGAGAGAGTGACTGCACACAAACACACTGATGGGTTGGGGCAGAAATCTTGCTTTTAAACCTAAAGGCAATCTTCAACATACCATAAGCACGTCACCTCCTCCGAGAATCAGTGGGATGGACTCCGCCTGGATATCAGTTGGGAGGCTACAAAGAAGACATTAAGAAGAATATTAGTGTGAAACAGATTTAAAAAATTAATCCAATGAGTAATTTAACCTCCATTAATTTAAGTTCTTCAAACTATCAATCTGTAAACACAGGTGATTTTAAAGTTTTATAAAATTCTACAATCTTCAGGAACAGATGATCACTGGCTTAAATGATTATAGAAAAGCTTCACTGGGGCAACAAATAACAAAGCAGACTAGAAAGTCATTAACAGACCCCTAGGAGCCAAGGACAGAACTGCTACTCATACTGATTTTTGAAGCTAAATATATACTCACAGCCAATCCATCTCCTCCACAGCTTGAGCAATCTCAGGCATAACCCCCATTTCTGTAAAAATAAAAGAATAGTTTAGAAGCTAATCAAGAAAATGAAAATAAACTCATTCCCCTTAAAATTCCACCTCCTCTAAATGAGAGCCCATTTTACCCTACAGATATGAACAACAGAAGCACAAATCCAGTCATTGTCATTCTAGTAGGATGGAAGAAAGGGGGTGGAATGCCTGCATGAACTGTGGGACACTGGGACTGGGAAGGGGGAGCGTCCAGCCAGAAAGCAATGTGAAAGCAAACAACAATGATAAAACATTGGCTTAAAATAAATTTGTGGCTGAGGAAAAAGCAGCGGGGGCTGCACTGTTTTCCAAGCACCCAAGACAACTCTCTCAGAATGGTACAGGGAGAAGGGCCAAAGGGCCAAGGCTCAAGAGCCAGTTCTGCCCTCGGGATCTGGGCGACTGCCTAAGTCACTGCTCCCAGATCCTTCCAGTGGGAATCTCCCAGATCTTGTTCCCTAAATCTAAAGCCACTTATTATCATCTCTCCTAAAATGTAAACTCCTAGACAAATGGCGTATTCACAAAATAAATATAGAACATTACAAGTGACTCAACAACTTGGCAAAATCAGGTGACATTTGCAGTCCTTTTTGGTAGCGCTGTGGTCTCGGGATAACATTTGCTTTGGGCCCATCTATTTCCCCAACCAACACTTGTCAAAATGCTGGGATGCCGTTTCCTATCATTAGCTCTAAAAATGGCGACACCATTGAATTTCAGGTCAGCCAGAGGCTCCATGGCTCTCTCCTTCAAATTCACTTTCTCAATTCTCTCCCCAAAGGAGTCTCCCTTAGAGAAAATGCTCCTGCTCTGCCATTTACTAAGATTTTCTCCATTCTAGTAACTTATTTCTCTCCTACATGCCCCATCTCCCAAGCATGGGAAGGAGCATTTGGCTGCTCCTGACACTGCCTTCTTTGGTCAGAAAGGACCCAAGAGCAAGGGCTTCCTTAGCACGGAGGATCTTCACCCTCCCTTTCTCGATTTCACCCTTGTCTTATTACCCAAAAAACCTATAGAAGAGGAAACCTATCAGAATGGCAAGAGAAAGAGGTGGAGCCAAAACGACTTGCTTCAAAAGCCAGCTCAGCCCCAAACTAGCAGTCCGCCTGGAGATCTCAACTTTGGAGGGTCCCAGCCCCCTTGGGTGATCAGATGAAGCCCCTTTAGGAATATTTTTAAATGCATAAAATATACAGGAATACATAGGAAACCCATTATGAGGAAATTCTCGATGCTAAAAGTATGATTATTTTGCCAAAGCAATTGGGGTTAAATGACTTGCCCAAGGTCACACAGCTAGGGAATATTAAGTGTCTGAGATCACATTTGAATTCGGGTCCTCCTGACTTCAGGGCTGATTCTCTAAGCGCTGCAGCACCAGCTGACCCTTGCTAAACAGTTCTTTTAAAAGCCCCCAGCGGAAGAGTTCAAGCCTTAGGCAAACCCCTCACCCTCTGGAACTCTGCTTCCTCATTTATCAATTGGAGCAAAGGGCCCAGACGGTATCCAAGATCAACAGTAAGAGTTAAGAGAATGGGTCTATAGCCCATTCATTCATAAGCTGTTAATTGGGCTAAGCAGGAAGATAACAGAAGACCCTGAGGATGGAGGGCAGCCCCTCCCCCCCTGTAGGTAATCACAGTAAGGCTCCTTGGGAAGCACTTCAGAGTTCACCAAGTGAATCCCTCACAGCAGCCCTCAGAGATGTCCCCCACATCCCCCTTTTCTCAGGACAAACAGGCGGAGGACTTATCCAAGGACTGCCAGAGTCCAGAGATGGGGATCTCCCACCTTTGGCAGGCCCCCTCCTCTGGGAGCTGCCCATGCCCCGCCCCAGCCCCCTTATGAACTTGGAGCAGCCCACCGGGAGGCCCCGAGCCGGACTCCCTGCCTCCATCCCCTAACCCAGTGAGGGAGGACATCAGGTAACTTGCCATGCACTAGGAGGGTGGGGGGAGCAGACAGAGACCCCCGGGGTGGCCGTTTGGGCCGGAGCCGTGGGGAGCCCCCCATCGGCAGGTCGGGGTGGTGCTGCCTTCCACTCCATGCCCCTGGCTAGGCGGGGCTCTGCAGAATACATCTTAAAAATCTGTTTAACCGGAAACTGGAAAGGGGGGGGGGCTTTGTCCGGCTTCCCATCTCTCGGGGCACGGCCACGCGTCCAGTGGTCAGCGCTAGGCCAGAACCCAGGTGGAAATCAAAAAGGTCGTTCCCTCTAGGGCCGATGCTGACGGGCGCAGGTCCTGGGGAGGGAACCCTTTTAACGTTCTGGGAAAGAGGCCGAGATGGGGGGGCAGAGGGGCAGGAATGAGAGGAAGTGCGAAACGCCGGGGGGGAGAAAGCGGGTCATGGGATGGGGGGGGCAGGGCCGTGTCACGTGCAAGTCGGGGGTCAGAGTCGGGACTCCAAGCCGGGTGATGGAACCAAACGGCTAGGAACGGCACGCCGGCCGAAGCCCCGCCCGCCAGCAGCGAGGATAGGCTGGGCCGGGGCCTATGATTTCTCCGAGGGAGCGGAGGAGAGGGACGCCTGCGCAGAAGGAGCGGCGGGCGCCTGCGCAGAGCTGCCAGAAGGCAAGCCAGTGGGGGGAAGGGCAGTGACAGGGAGCCGGGAGACACGGGCTGAGAGACCGAGAGGAGCACGGGGGAAAGAGCCCGATGCAGGCCGAAGCCGGACCCGAATCCCGAGCGGCTCGACCTCCCTGACGTCCCCGCCACCTCCCGACGGCCAGCCTACTCCCCTTCCATCCCAACGGCCGCTCCCTCGGCCCCCACGTACGCACCTGAGAAGGCCGCCATCTTAGCGCTGTCTTCTCTCTGGGAGCCTTCGGCCGACTTTAGTGCGCCTGCGCACCACGGGGCGGGCCGTTCGCGTCTTTTGCGCGGCCCGGGCCGCCGCCGTGCTCACTGCGCTTGCGCAGCTCTGGGGGAGGGCGGAGCTCCGCGGCCACGTGGCTGGAAGCCCACGAGGGGCGGGTTTGCTTAATTTCTCTGACCGAGCTCCGGGTGATTGCTCTTACCCCATATAACAGAACGAAAAACTGAGTCCAGACTAGCAGCCTGGCTTCCCTGTGCTTCGGCGGGGTAGAGAGAACGGGGGGGGGGGGGGGAGAAGTCGTATTGAGCCCGGCCTCCTGCTCCAGCTGCCTTCTCCTCCCCCTGGAAGCCAGGGTCCTGGGCGGGTACCGCCCCTCCCAATCTGTGCGGTCTTTATAAACACCTGGGGAAGGGTGTTTTCTTTGTATAACTGGTATGTAGTAAGCGCCTAATAAATGCTTCCAGGCTGAACCGCCGGGGATACACCGGCTGTGGACGAAACCGTCCCAGCTCGGGGAAGCTTCTCTTCGATCGGGACGCTTTCCTGGTGGCCCGGGGTGACCCGGAGAAGGAAGCTGCGGGAACGGGGGACGGGGCTGACCTCAGGGTCAGGAAGACTGGGCCCAGATCCAAGGCTAGTCACTTAACTCCTGGATGCTCCCCGACGATTCCAGCTAACTTACAAAGTAACAAATGTGCTGATTCCGGGAGGGGGAAGAGGGGTGGGCCAAATCCCCCCAAAACTAAGGGGACATCCTTCCCACAGGGCGATCCCCACCGCTTCCCCCAGTTGGAGCAGCTCCCCCACCCTCGAGTTCAGTCTCGGGGAAGCTCACCTGACGTCATTAACCTTTCACCTTCTTTACCTCTTGGTTTGGGGAGGAAGTTCGGTTTCCCCCCTGGTTAGAGACCTGGGCCCGGCCTCCAGAACTGAGTTTAAATCCTGCCTCAGACTTAGCTTTCTCTGTGACCCAGACAAGTCACTGAAGCACCGAACCTCAGTTTCTCCGTATGCAAACTGGCAAGGGGATGGCAGCTATCTCCTAGGAGGTCCCAAAGATGGAATGAGAATGCTTGTAAAGTGCTTTGCAAACCTTGAAGCCCCTTTTAAGTATCAGTTGTTGGTCAGGGCACGTTCTCCACAAACAAAGGCAATGCAGCTTCTCCCAAACATAAGGAAAGGCCTTCACTTGACCCTGTCATTCATACAAACTGGTTTTCTCTTCCCCCACATTCCCTTTGCAGCCTGCATTTGCTCACCTTTAATTCACTTCTCCCTTAACAATCTGGTTTTGATCCCCGCCATTCAATGAAAACTATTGTCTCAATGTTATATGGCTTCACTAGGGCCCTCACTGCCACCCTAGCTCCTTTATCAACTCCCTTTCCCATTCCCTACAGGGACTCAAACCTTCTCATCCCTTCTGAAGTAAAAACCCAAGCCATATTTGGGGGGGGGGGACCAAGACACCTCCCTTCCTGCTCATCTATTACTCAGGTGCTTTCTGTCCCTCTCTTGTCCCGCCCTCCTTCCTTACATGAAGAGTGTCCTTGTTCTTGATCAAGGCCAATGCCTCTACCTATCCAAGTGATCCCATCTCGTCTGGTCTCCAGTAGTTTGAGTTTCTATTCATTTCCCATGGCTCAGTAACTACTGCCTGGAAATGTACCCATGTGTCCCTCATCCTCAAAAATCCCAAACTTGACCCTCCCATTCCTGCTCTCTCTTTTGTCCTTTGTAGCTAAATTCTTAGAAAAGGCAGTCTACACTAGGGGTCTCCACTTTCCTTCTAATTTCTTTTCTTAACCCCTTATAATCTGGCTTCCAACCTTATCATTCCACCCAAAAC
This sequence comes from Myrmecobius fasciatus, assembly GCA_023553655.1. NCBI lineage: Eukaryota > Metazoa > Chordata > Mammalia > Dasyuromorphia > Myrmecobiidae > Myrmecobius > Myrmecobius fasciatus. The sequence goes on from JAJPUD010014747.1 coordinate 7,953, forward strand.
TCAGTTAATGGCAAGTCCTATGACCTCTTCTCAGTCCTTGTTCTTAACCTCTCAGCTGTGATCCTACCCTCTAGAGAAACTTTCCCCAACTCCTCTTACTCTAGTACCTGCTAATAATTTCCTATTTATGCTATAGTTCATTTTGTGTATATTTGTATGTTGTCTCCTCCATTAGAAATGTAAGGACAGACATTGTCTTTTGCCTCTTTTTGTATCCCCATACTTTGGATCTCAGTTTGGGAGGCTGCATTGGGTGCACAAACATCTGCAAGCAAAAAATCATGCACCAGCACTCTTCCCACTTTAGTTTTGTGCTCCAGCACCACTCCAGCCCTATGTGGAACCATCGGTTATAGCGAATGGAGAAATTCTGAATGCTGTGGAACCATCAGTTACAGTGAATGGAGAAATTCTGAATGCTGTGGAACCATCAGTTACAGTGAATGGAGAAATTCTGAATGCTGTGGCTAAGTTCCCTTACTTTGGCAGTATATTTTCCAGCAATGTCCAGGTTGATGAGGAGATTGACACACACACATAACCAGAGCTAATTCAGAGTTTGGTAGGCTCCAAAGGAAAGTGTAGTAGAGGAGAGGTTTTATAAGATTGATTAGCAAACTGAAGGTCTACGGAGCCACTGTGTCCCTGTCACTCTACCAGCACCATGCCAGGAAATGGAATCACTTCCATTTGAATTGTCTTAGGAAGATTCTGAAGATCACCTGGTGGGAGAAGGTACCAGACACTGAGGTCCTTTCTCGAACTGAACTGTCGAGCATTCCAACTCTAGTGTAAAGAGCTCAGCTCCATTGGGGTGGCCACATTTGAATGCCAAATGCATGCTTGTCAAAAAAGATTTATTTCATGAATTCACAAAGTGGTCTGAAAAAGTGATACAAGGACACCCTCAAGGTCCTAACAACTTTAGAATTGATTATATGATATGTGAGAGAATGGCTCAGGATTGACCAGCATGCCATGCCCTCATTAGAGAAGGTGCTCTATGAGCAAAACTGAATTGAATTAGCTCAGGAGGTTTTGCAAGATGCACAAAGTTAGAGAAGTCACCCCAAACGTTCACAAGGACTATTCGTGTCTGACCTGTGACAGAGTATTGCGAGCCCATATTGGTCTGATCAGCCACAGTCAGAGACACTAACTGGACTCTACCACAATCATGTCATTTGGGTCTTCTTTGAGAATGAACGACCACCAGCCAGTTCCCAGTGCTTAGTAGGGAGTTGGGCACATAAAAAGCACTGAATAAATTTATTGATTGGTTGATTTCTTAACAGCTCAATCTGTTAGCATTTTCTCAACATTTTCTCATTTTCTGCAGTTTTTGACACTGTAGCCTGCCTCTTCCTCTTTGATATGTCCCTTCCTTTGCTCCCCATGACGTTCATCTCTTTTGAGTCCCCACCTTCATTTCTTATTCCTTTTCAATTTCTTTTGCTGGATTAATTATTTTTATTGCTCCATAAGTTTCCCCATAATTCTGCTCTGGATTTTCTTTTATTCTACGTCTAAACTCTTTTCCCTTGGTGATCTCAACAGATCCCATAGTTTCAGTTATCATTCTTTATGCAAATGACTCCCAAAGTCTTATCTGTTCCACATGTTCGTTCTTTTTATGACACTATCTATTATGTCCTCTGTCCTCCCCTTTTCCTTTTGCCTTCAATCTTTCCCCAAATCAGAGGCTTCTCCAGTGAGCCCTGTCTTCTCATTATAGGATCAAAGCATTTAAACTTTAGGTTCAGTGTCTGGCTTTCCGATGAGTAGTCTGAATTTTTAGAAGTATTGATCAAGTTGGCCTTTTTAATCATCCAAGAGACTCTTCCCCAGCACCACAATTGGAAAGATTGGTTTTACCTTGTTCAACTTATAGTCCAGCTCTCATAGCTGAACTAGATATGGAAAAAACATAACTCTTGAATATACAGATCTTTGTTGGCAGAGTAAAGTTTCTGCTTTTTAGTAGTCTGTCCAGATTTGCCACAGCTTTCCTTTCAAATAGCAAGTATCCTTTAATTTCAAAAATCACTGTTTACAGTGATTTTTGAGCCTAAGCATACAAAATCATCATCAGCAACTTCCATTTCTTTTCTATTTTCTAAGAAGTGATGAGATCAGTTGCTGTAATCTTTGATGTTTAGCATCAAGCCAGTTTTTACCTTCTCAAGAGGTTCTTAATTCTTGTTCACTTTCTGCCATCAGAGTAGTTTGGTGTCCGTATCTGAGACTGTTATGTTTTTGTCCTGGCAACTTGAATTCCTACTTCTGATTCATTTAGCCTGGCATTTCACATAATGTATTCTGCATATAAATTAAATAAGGTGACAACGTAAGCCTTGCCATACTCATTTCCCAGTCTTAAACCAATCCCTTCTTCTATGTTCTAGGGTTTCTCAGGTGACAAGATAATCTGACATTCCCATCTCTTTGAGGACATGCCATATTTTGTTGTGATCCACAGTCAAAGGCTTTAGTGGAATCAATGAAGCAAAGGTAGATGTTTTTCTGGAGCTCCCTAGCTTTCTCCATATCCAACAAATGTTGGCAATTTAGTCTCTACTTCCTCTGCCTCTAAAAACCAGCCTGCTTTTCTAGAAAGTCTTGGTTCACATATTGCGGCAGCCTAGTTTAGAGAATCTTAAGCATAACCTTTCTGCCATGGGAAATGAGCGTCATTGTTCATAATTTGAACATTCCTTGGCATTGCCCTTTTTAGGATTGAGATGTAATTTTTAAATATATTTTCTTCTCAGTAGTATTTTATTTTTCCAACACACATAAACATAGTTTTCAACATGTATTCCACATTTTTCTCTCTCCCTCCCTCCCTTACCTCCCCCCTCACATCCCCCTTCCCAAAAATAGCAAGCAATCTAATATAGGTTAAATATGTGTAATCTTTTTAAACATTTCCATATTTGTCATGTTGTGCAAGAAAAATCAGCTCAAAAGGTAAAAAATCACAAGAAAGGAAAAGCAAGCAAACAAAGGTGAGAAATCTATGCTTCAATCCACATTCAGTCTCCATAGTTCTTTCTCTGGATGCAGATGGCATTTTCAATCCTAAGTCTATTGGAATTGTCCTGAATCATCACATTTCTGAGAAGAGCCAATTCCATCACAGTCGATCATCACATAACCTTACTATGACTATGTACAATGATGTCTTGGTTCTGCTCACTTCATTCAACATCAGTTCATGTAAGTCTTTCCAGGCTTTTTTCAAGTCAGCCTGCTCATCATTTCTTATAGAACAATAATATTCTATTACGTTTATATGCCCTAATTTATTCAGACATTCTCCAACTGAGGGACATCCACTCAATTTTTAGTTCCTTGCCACTATAAGAAGAGCTGCTATAAACATTGGATTGAGATGTAAATTGATCTTTTCCAATCTAGTGACCACTGTTGAGTCTTCCAAATTTGCTGGTGTATTGAGTGCAACACTGTAACAACATCTTTTATGATTTTAAATAGCTCAACTAGAATTTCACACCTCTACTAGCCTTATTGTTAGTAATGTTTCCCAAGGCTCACTTCATTGGAGAAGTGAATGAAGTCAACTTCATTCTCCAAGATGTCTGGCTCTAGATGGTAACTACACCATAGCAGATATCAGTAATCCTAAAATCTTCCTTGTATAGTTCTTTTGTATATTCTTGCCACCTCTTTTTAACCCCTTTTGTTTTTGTTAAGTCCCTATTATTTTTGTCTGTTATCATGCCCATTTTTGCATTATACCTTCCCGGGAGATTTTTAATTTTCTCCATTTCAAGAAAATCTCTCCTTGCTTTTCTCTGGAATTCTGCATTCAATTAGGTCTATCTTTCCCTTTCTCCTTTCCCTTCTTTCTTTCCTCAGCTATTAAAAAAGCCTCATCAGTCATTTTACTTTCTTGCTCTTCTTTGGAATGTTTTTTGTTGCTGCCTCCTGTACAGTCCTGTAAACCTCTGCCCATAAGTCATCAAGCATTCTGCTTACCAGGTCTAATCCCTTAAATCTATTTATAAACTTTATTTTATATTTATGAGGGATATTATTTAGATCATAGCTAGATGAACTGATGGTTTTTCCTACTTTCTTCAATTTGTCTGAATTTTGCAATAAGAAGCTCATGATATGAGTCACTAGACAGCTCCAGGTCTTGTTTCAACTGACTGGATAGATCACCATTGACTGCAAAGTATATAATTTGATTTCACTATTGACCACCTGGTGATGTCCATATGTTAAGTTATGTTTTGGATTGTTGAAAAAGAGTGTGTTTGCAAAACCAGTGCAGAGAAGATTAGAAAGGGAGCAATAACCTGGGAAAACATTTTTACATTCAAGTGTTCTGATAAAATCTTCATTTATAAAATATATAATTGACTCAAATTTATAAGAATTCAAGCCATTCTCTAATTGATAAATGGCCAAAAGATATGAACAGACAATTTTCAGATAAAGAAATTAAAACCATTTCTAGTCATATGAAAAGGTGCTCCAAATCACTATTGATCAGAGAAATGCAAATTAAGACAACTCTGAGATACCACTAGACACCTGTCAGATTGGCTAAAATGACAGGAAAAGTTGATGAATGTTGGAGGGGATGTGGGAAAACTGGGACACTGATGCATTGTTGGTGGAACTGTGAACTGATCCAACCATTCTGAAGAGCAATCTGGAACTATGCTCAAAGAGTTATCGAACTGCATACCCTTTGACCCAGCAGCGTTTCTATTGGGCCTATATCCCAAAGAGATCTTAAAGGAGGGAAAGGGACCCACATGTGCAAAAATGTTTGTGGCAGCCCTTTTTCTAGTGGCAAGAAACTGAAAACTGAATGGATGCCCATCAGTTGGAGAATGGCTGAATAAGTTCTGGTATATGAATGTTATGGAATATTATATATTATTATTATATGGAATATTATCAGCAGGATGATTTGAGAGACCTGGAGAGACTTACACGAACTGATGCTAAGTGAAATGAGCAGAATCAGGAGATCAGTGTAGTAATACTCTGCTAATAAAAGAGATGATAATGGAAGATGAACCCCTCAGGTCAGAAGGTATCCCACACTGTCCAACAACAAGATTGTTGATTATCAACTCTGATGTATGTGGCTCTTTTCAACAGCAAGGTGACTCGGGCCAGTTCCAATGATCTTGTGATGGAGAGAGCTATTTGCATCCAGAGAGATGACTATGGGAACTGAGGGTGGATCACAACATAGTATTTTCACTTTTTTGTTGTTTGCATTTTGTTTTCTCTTTTTTTTTCTCTGATCTTTCTTTCTTTTTTTCCCTAAAGTTTTTTTATTTTCAAAACAAATGCATGGATAATTTAACAACATTGATCCTTGCATAGCCTTGTGTTTCAGATTTTCTCCTTCCCCCCATTCCCTCCCCTAGATGGCAAGCAATTCAATATATGTTAAACATGTTAAAATACAGGTTAAATCCAATAGGTATAAACATATTTATACAATTTTCTAGTCGTACAAGAGAAATGATCTGATTTTTTCTTGTGCAGCAAGATAAATGTGGAAATATGTATAGAGGAATTGCACATGTTCAACATATATTGGATTACTTGCCATCTAGGGGATAGTGTGGGAGGTAAAGAAGGGAGAAAAATTTTGGAAAACAAGGTTTTGCAAGGGTGAATGTTGAAAATTATCTATGCATATGTTTTGAAAATAAAAAGCTTTAATAAAAAAGAGTGTTTGCTATGAACGGCAAGTCATCTTGACGAAACTAATAAGTCTCTGCCCTGCTTCATTTTGTACTCCAAGGACAAACATGCCTGTTCCAATTTTCATTTGATTTCCTACTTTACCATTCCTAATCCCCTCTGATAATTGTGACTTTTGGGGGTGTTATTTCTAGAAGACGTAGGTTTTCATAAAACTGATTAATTTTTACCTCTTTGGTACCAGTGATTGGAGCATAATCTTTAAAATATGATGTTGAAGGGTTTGCCTTGGATTCAAGTAGGTATCATTTTGTCATTTTTGAGATCCTACTCTAGTCCTCCTAACCCTAACCCTTTTATTTTTTAAGAATCAATATTGAAGGCTTCTCCATTTCTTCTAAGGGATTCTTGCCCGCAGTAGCATGTGTGTGAACACCTGAATTAAACTCCTCCAATTCCATCCATTTAAATTCATTGATACCCAAGATAGTGATGTTCAATTTCCCACCTCCTGTTTGACCACATGCAGCCTACCCTGGGCCATGGATTTTAGATTTAGGTTTGATCTTTACAGCTTGAACTTTCTTTTTGTCGCCAGTTACATTTGCACTGGAGTTTCCTTTCAACTTCTTTCTTTCTGGTTGTCTTCTGCTCTTCTCCAGGACAGTGTGGGATACCTTCTGACCTGAGGGGTTCATCTTCCATTATCATCTCTTTTATTAGCAGAGTATTATCAGTGGTGATGTTCTTGGCAAAGGTACTGGAGTGGATCACCTTTTGCCAGGTGATTTGCTCTATCATGACCTGTCCATCTTGGGCGACAAGTCCTAGTTCATTGAGCCACACAAGCCCATCTGCCACAACAAAGCAATATCTACCTTCGTCTCTCTCTTGGACTCCAGTGGCAGAAGAACTTTGACTTTGCTTTCCAACATTTCTGTGAGTTTTTTGAATGGTGCAGACAGTAAGGACAGGCTTGTTCTTCCATGTTGGAGGAATCCAGACCTGTAGGATAGTGCTATGAAGCTGGAGGCCCAGGCAGGTTCCAGCGGTGAGGGTGGAAATCACTGCAATGGTGAAAGATGTCTCTCTTTTAGCAATCCCTCTTCAGGGAATTGGAGACCCTGGGAACCCATACAGGTGTAGGGTAGGACTTCCTGGGAAGTAGAGGAAGATTCTACCAGTGATTCAGAGACTGCTCTGAGGACCTGGTATTCTAGTGCATTTTCTGGAAAGTGATCAGTAGCTAATTTGCAGCATTTCCTGGAGTGTTTGCCCAGACAGTGGAGTCCTTTAGGCTCCTCATAGTGACTTAGAGACATGACTTACAACCTATGCTATCTATGGATGGTGGAAAAGCTAAAGGGAGAATTCTTGGAGAAGCCCCTCTAAGACTGAGCCCAGCCCAGGTAAACGCAGCTCGGGGGGTGCTGAGTCTAGACAATCAACAAAAAAATGAATCAAGCCCCGGGTTTGAGTTTGCAGTTTCCACGGTTTAAATGCTCACAATGAACATTCTAGGGCAGGAGAGCTATGGTTCACTCCTGCCTGACTCCTGTGGGCTCTGACACAGACTTCTACGGGCAGTGTTTCCCCCTCTGTAAAATGGAGGGCAACGCCTTCCTTATAGGGTTCTTGTGCAGAAAATACTTTATGGGTATTAACACGCTTTAAAAATAGCAGCCTTCTCCTTAGACATAATTTGTGATGTTGAATCGGCTCACTCTCCTGTCCCGGATTCTCCTGCCGTGATGGTGTGCACCTCTCTAACCTTCTCTCCCCAAAGGGTCAGACTTTTCTCTCTGATTGGACGGCTAGCTGTGAATCTCACAAGTCAGCTGCTAAAAACTAGGCCAGCTCCATTAGCCTGCTGCCTCATTTTCTCTGCCCCAGTATTCACCCTCTGCTGCGGGCAGAGACCACAGGAGACTCTGCCAACAGACAGAAATCCCGAGATGGAGGAATCTGTGTCCCCTGAAAACATCAGCGAGATAAAGGGCCGCTGGGATGAACTTCTGAAGCATGGAAAGCACCCCAGCTCTGTCAGTCTAATTAAAAGCGGGCCGGGCCAAAAGGCAATTTATGGCTGAGTGACTGACTGGTCTGGAAGCATTCATGTCTCTCTGCGTTAAGCCTGACATCTTGGGCGCTCATGCCCTCCCTGAGTGATGCTGATAGAGCTGGAGAAAGGTGCAGGCAGAACACACAACTCCTGCCAAAGCGCTTTGCTCTTGGGCCAGGGCCTTTGGGGGCCCGAGGAGTCACTTCAAACTGGTGGAAACCGTCCGAGCATCCTGCCAACGTTTGCCACACAGCCAGCCTCCCAATTTCCCTCTGCCCTAATGGGACAGCCTGGAGATGTTCTTTCTAGCCACCTGTCTACTTAATTGCAAATCCATTTCTGTCTTCATCATTCTCCAGGATGCTTTGCTGACTTACCTATACCGGACTTTCCCTAGTGGCAGGAGCCTGGCACTTTTCCCTTGTGCTCTTCCCCCTCCTTGCCTCAGTTCCTTTTTATGTCCGTTCTTTCTTTTTGGAATAGAAACTCCTTGAGGTCCGAGTGTGTCTCTGCTTGTATTTGGATCCCCAGTCCTTAAGAAATACTTGTGTCAGGGCAGCTAGGTGGTGCAGTAGATAGAGTACCAGCCGTGAAGTCAGGAAAACTTCAGTTCAAATCTGACCTCGGACACTTAACACTTCCTAGCTGTGTGACCCTGGGCAAGTCACTTAACCCCAATTGCCCCAGCCAAAAAAAAAAAAAAATGCTTGTGTGACTGTTGGTCGAATTCACTACAGGTTTTCTTGAGAATGCTAGCACAGGAATTCTTTTTTTCCTTCTTAATTATTTAAACATTCTTTTCTTGTAAAATTTTGAGTTCTAAATTCTCTGCCTCCCTCCTAGCCTTCCTCCACTCATTGAGAACATAAGCAATATATCAGTTATACATGCGAAATCAGGCAAAGCACTTCCATATTAGCCATATTGCAAAAAAAAGCAAGAAAAATTAAATGAGAAAATTATACTTCAGATTTCATTCAGAGTTCATCAGTTCTCACTCTGAAGGTGGACAGTATTTTTCATGAGTCCTTTGGAACTGTCTTTGATTATTGTCAAATCTTTCACAGTTGATAACATTGCTCTTACCACTGTACGATAATCCCCTGGTTCTTCTCACTTCACTTCACATCGGTTCTTATAGATCTTGCCATTAGCACAGGATTTCTTAAAGAAGTTGGATCTAGAGAGTCTGCTAGAAAAGGAATTGGCCAGTTAAGTTTGTTCCCAAGGCCCTTAGGACAAATATTCTGGGCCTAAGATTAGAGGAGTTAGAGGGGAGAAACCTTAGAGAAGACTTAGTCATCTCATTTGTCTGAGTTTCAGGAAGAGGAAGTAAGTGGCTCAGAGTCCCACAGATTTGGGGCAGAAATTCCTCTTGGTGCACTTTGCTATGTTCAACCAAACTGCCAATGGACTTTTGCCAACACGATATGGCATCTCCTGCCTCTGAGCCTTTGCACCTTGTCTTTCTTGCCTAGAGAACATTCTTAAAAAAAAAACAAACTTGTCATTTTGTTTTTATTTGCTATATATTTTACTATATATTACTATTGTTTACAAGTTTATTCTCTCCCTCCCATTGCCCCTGCCCCAATAAAGAGCAATTTAAAAACAAAAACTTTTATGATAAAAAGAGAGACAACAACCAAACCCACATCAGTCACATCCAAATAGGTTTATCTCATTCTGGATTTTAAAAATCCATTGCTTCTCAGATAGGAGGTGAGTGTTAGGAGGCAGGATTCATTTTTTGTCTTCTGACCTCCTGATTTATTTCATCAATCAAACATTGATTCTAAAGTCTTTCAAGATTGTTTTTCCTATGTAATGATGTTGCAGAAGGAGAGCGAGTTCAGTAGGTAAAGATTGCCAAGAGGCCTTGACTCATTTCTCTAAAAAATGGGCTTTATTATCATAAAAGCAGCCAAGTAGCATCAGAAAAGCCTTTGGTCTGAGGGGCTTGCCTGATATTTATAAGACAAGGGTTGTCTCCTCCCAAGGGAATTGGTTGGAACTAATAACCTGCTGCAGTCCCAGACCCAAACTTCCTACACCTGGCCAAGTGGGCCACAGCATCGCCCTGCAGTCAGCTGCCCGGGCAGATACTAACCAAGGCCCTGCCAGGGCCTATTGGAAATGCTAGTAGAATTCATTCATCTTCTGAACTTATCCAAATGGATAATTTATAATTATCATTACATTCATCGATGATTTGTTTAGCCATTCCCCAATAGGCAGGAACCTCATTCGTTTACAGGTTTAGGCTACTCTAAAAACAGCTGCTATCAATATGTATGAACAAATTTTCCCATTTAAAATTCTCTTTGGGGTATAGTATGTCAGAATGCAGCCCTTCCCCCCTTTTGTTTCTGAGTCCTTCCATTCCTTCCAGGCCAAATTCTGGTTCCCCTCCTTCAGGAGGCCTCTCATGACTCCCACTCTCCACACACCTCAAAATCCTTGGTGTTCTCCCCTGCCTTTGAAATCAGACAACTTGGTATTAACTGACATTTAGTAGCAGGGTTGAGACTTGCAACCAGAACCTGAGCTTGGCCATTATCAGCATCTGGTTAGCAAAGCATCTTTTGTTTTAATTGTGTTTGTGTAACACTCAGCACCCTTTGCCTCATTTGATTCTTGCAGAGCCCTGTGTGGTGGATACTGTTGGCCTTCTGGTTCCCATTTTATGGATGGGGAAATTGAGGCTCAGGGCTACTCTTGAGTGTTGGCTGTAAGATTTGAACTAAGCGCGTCTCGGCTCCCGGCATCTCCTTGCTTCCCACTCTGGCCACACCATCTAGATGTTCCCGAGGGAACATGTGGTCCGGCTCTTACTAGGCAGATGAAAGCCATGAAGGGACTCACCTAAATTCTCACAGGGAGTTGGCTCCTCCGTGCCACACCCTGTCAGGGACCGCCCCCAAGTGCCCTGGGACTGGGCACTGGGGTGACTTTCTTTTTGTCCTGAAGTGTCTGGGACCTCAGTCCTTCTTGGATCCCTGCTCATTGCCATTGGGATGGTGGAGCCAGGCCCGAGGGCAGTAGTGGATGATAGAGCTGGCCTCTTCCCAGCTGTGCCCTTCCTCCATCTCCTGCCGTAAACAAGATCGGTATGCCCACTCCCCGCCTGGCCCGGGTCACTTCTGCCCAGGACCCAAGGGTCCCCTCTGGCTCTTTCTGAGGGAATTCTTCCTTGTGCAGACACCACATGGCAGAGTCTCTGAGGAATTAAAAATTGGGCAAAACCAAAGACAAGGGGAGAGCTGCCCCGGGTGTGGTGGGTCATTTGGGCAGGGTCATGTATTTATTGCCTGTCTCCTGCGTACTAGGCACTGCCCCTGCCCTTGGGATCTCCCAGTCTAATTAATGGGAGGGGCAACATGGAAATAAATGGGCTGGCACACATCCCCAGAGTAGATGACATTAGTGGAGTTCTTTGTGGCAGAGACTGGACTTCTTAAAAATGAGAATGCAAGCTCCCAGCAGGTGGGGATTGTGTCATTCTTTGCCCTTGTAGACACAGCCCTTATTCTGCCAGGTGGGTCACACATAATAACCCGGCTTGGTGGGGCCTTGCTCAGGAAGACCCGAGTTCAGATGCTGCCTCGGATGCTTGCTTTGTGACCTCGGGCACATCGCTCAGTTCTAATTATTCCCATTTTAGATGGTTTACAGCAATCACTTAATAAATGCTTGTTCGTTTTCTGAGAATCCCTCACCGTCCCATGAACAGTGGTGGAAGCCTGCTCAGCTCTAGTATTTGAGGGGAGGGCACAGGGCACAGGGCACATCCTCATGCACTGGGAGAGCGGCCTCCAGAGCCACGACTGGGCTGTGCCTCACGAGTGAAGCCTGAGAGACACCGCAGAGTCCTGAAAGCTGGCGTGTGTGTGTCTGGAGGCTTCGGTAAGCTGGGAAGGATGCAGCCTCCAGGTCTTTCACCAGGCAGGTCCCCTCCTGTGCCTTCCTCTGTGCCCCATGAGCTCTAGTTCCACATGGGGGGGCGGCCCTGCCCTGCTCCCCCAGCTGATGGGGGTGCTCCTAAGACCATGGCCCTGCTTTGGGGTCCCTCACTTGCCTCTGACCCAGAGCCCATCTCCTCTCTCCACTAAGCTGGGGCCGATTCCCCTTCCTTTGCCCCCCTTGGTCTCCCCGCAGCAGCCCAGGAGCCTGTTCTCCAACATTTACCATGATTGCTGTCTCCCTAAAAAGCATTGCCCCAAAGTGATTCCGCAGGCTGCTAAGCCTTTGAATGAGAGCAGCAGGTGCCCCGGGGAGGGCTGAGGTCCCAGGGAGCCCGCTGCTGCTCCGGTGAGTGACCCGTCACGAGCACTGACTCCGCGCAGAGTCCCAAGCACACGCGGTGGCCATTGCCCATCATGAGCAGGGGCACCTTTTCATAAACAAATGGGCATATACATGTGATAGATGCCCAGCCACACGTGGGTGGCCAAACATGCAAATCCGTGCATGTGTGAGGGTGGCCTTCCGCCTGTCCCTCTGTCTGTCTGTCCCTCTGGGCTACCCATGGAGTGTCTGCCCAGGAAAATGCCTGCACTCGGGTACCCTGACCCCCTTTTCCAGGGAAGGGGGCCCTGCAGCGTAGGGAGATGCTGGGAGCCTCCATGTACACTGAAGGACCCAGCAGAGAGAGCAGGAAGGAGCCGTCCGGCAGGACCACCTTGCTACTGCCCACCACAGCCTCCTCCCAACCTCCTCCCTGGGGGGCTTTATACTTTGAAGGGAACCCACCCACTAAACAGGTGCAAACCAGCCTCTCTCTGTGTTCCTTTAAGGGGGAACCTTCTCTGAGTTACATCAGGGCTTGAGAATCAGCGCATGATAACCCATGATTCAGTCAATGCTGATTAAGTGCCAGCTCTGTATCAGGGATAGGTGAGGTGGCAGGATGGCTCGGTGGCTAGAGCACTGGGGCTGGAGTCAGGGAAAAAACCAGCAGCCTCAGAGTCTTCCCCGCTGGGTGATCTTGGGACTGAGAAGGAAATGGCCAACAACTCCAGGGGCTTTGGCGGGAGGTGCCAGGGTCTCTGTGGGCCACATGTGCCCGTCTGGAGGAGCTAGGGACACAAAGGGCGGGAAGCCGGCCTCAGGAGACCTGCTTCTGACTGGCCACGGTCCCTCCGCAGATATCACAGGAGAAGTTATGGAGAAAACATGTCAGAGGAGCAAAGGGGAGGACCCCATGCCCTTGTGTCGGAGAGCCAGTCTGGCGGGGTGGGCAGTGCCAGGGCGGGTGGGTACCAAGCACTTGGGAGCCCAGAGGATTCTCTGCTTGATCCCAGAGCCGCCGGGCTTTGTGGAGTGGGCATAGCCTCCACTTTAGGAAAGGCACCGGGAGGCGGACCCACGGCAGCGGGCAGTCCCCCCCCCCCCCCCAGGGGGCTGCCGCACCAGCCCGGGGTTGAGGGAGGGGGAGGAGGCTCCGTACCTGGTGGGCAGTGCCAGAGAAGGGGGACAGGGGGGAGCTGGGTGCCGGTAAAATGGGCGGGTCCTGGCAGAGAGCAGGGGGGTCAGGGCCAGGGAGCTCCTGCGCTGGGAGCCCGAGGGACCTCGCCAGTAAGGGGGCGTCCGGTTTAGCGGGGGAGGCCCTGCGCCCCGTTTTGGACCTAGCGAGTGGAAGACGTCTATGGGACACGTAGCCCGGGCGGAGGAGGGGAGAGCAGGGGGAGCCGCCAGAGCCGAGGGGGTGGGAGTGGGGCACCTGGGATCCAGCGGAGGACTCGGGGGAGGAGCGCTCTGAGAGGGAGGAGGGCAGCCTGGAGAGGAGCACCAAGAGTTCCAGGGACGCTTCCGCCTCCGGCCGGCAGGGGGCAGGCCTGACCGGTGACGTCACCAGGCCCCGCCTTCGGACAGAGTGTTCCTCTCGGGCTGCCGTAGCCAGTTCTTCCCCCAGGCGGCAAACATGGCAGCCGCCGAGCCGAGGCCGCCTTCCGGGTCGGGCTCCGAGAACGAGGACGAGAACATACTCTACGACCTGCTGGTCAACACCGAGTGGCCGCCGGAGACGGAGGTGCAGGTAAGGGGTGCGGGGCGGGGCCTGGGGGCAGGGGGCAAGGGTCACGGGCTGCCTGGACTGTGGAGCCACGTCATCCGTCCCGCAGGCGGCGCTGCTGTCTGGGGGGGCGGGGGCGGGGGCGGGACCGGCGTCGCCACGGCAATCTTACCCCCCATCCCGCTTAGCTTTTAGGATTGCCATGGCGACCCCACAGTGCTCCTGCGCGCCCCCCTTCCCCCACTGGCCTGCCTCACACCCGGGCCTCAGTTTACCAGTCCGTGAGCCGAGGGGTTTGGATCCGGGGGTCCCTTCTGTGTTGTAGGTTTCAAGGAGCCCCTTCCAAAGGATAGACTAGAGGCGCTCCCCCTCAGGTTGCAGATGTTGAGGGCCATCCCAACTCTGGTACCCAGGGGGTGGAGCCTCAGCCCCAGGACCCAGGTTCTTGGGGCTGATGCCCTCCAGTTCTAGTACCCAGGTTCTAGGTGCTAAGGGCCCTCCCAGTGCAGCACCCAGGTTCTAGGTGCTGAGGCCCTCCCGGTCCGGCACCCAGGTTCTAGGTGCTGAGGCCCTCCCAGTCCAGCACCCAGGTTCTAGGTGCTGAGGGCCCTCCTAGTCTGGTACCCAGGTTCTTGGGGTTGATGCCCTCCCAGTTCTAGTACCCAGGTTCTAGGTGCTAAGGGCCCTCCCAGTCCAGCACCCAGGTTCTAGGTGCTGAGGCCCTCCCAGTCCAGCACCCAGGTTCTAGGTGCTGAGGCCCTCCCAGTCCAGCACCCAGGTTCTAGGTGCTGAGGCCCTCCCGGTCCAGCACCCAGGTTCTAGGTGCTGAGGCCCTCCCAGCCCCGGTACCCAGGTTCTAGGTGCTGAGGGCCCTCCTAGTCTGGTACCCAGGTTCTTGGGGCTGATGCCCTCCCAGTTCTAGTACCCAGGTTCTAGGTGCTGAGGGCCCTCCCAGTCCAGCACCCAGGTTCTAGGTGCTGAGGCCCTCCCAGCCCCGGTACCCAGGTTCTTGGGCCTTGGTGAAGGGATGGTCTCATCTCCTTATGCTGGAGGCGGGCACGTTCTGGAGGCCTCCGCGTACGTTTTGTGTCCTTGTCCTTCCAGCCCAGAGGCCCCAGGAGACACGGCGCATCCTTCATCATCACCAGAGCCATCACAGGTAGCCCCCAGCCCGGCCCTGGCGCCGGCTCCCCGGGGGGAGCTTTCTGGGCCCCTCGGGCACCAGGCGGGCAGGGTTGGGGCGGGCAGGAGGCCGGCCTTAGCCCACGGCAGAGCTCCCCTGGCCGAGGCCTTGGCCGGGAGTGTGCGGCTGAGGCCTGGCTCTCCCTGGGGGCCGACGGCGCAGGCGAGCTTGGGGCCTGCTCGGGCCCGCCAGGGCGAGACCGCCCGCGACCTCTGGGGTCCCTAAGGGAGGCTGGGGGGGCTCGGAAGGGCTGGGCCGGGTGGGGCCGGGGGCGGGGACAGGAGAGATTGTAGGCTGAGCTGAGTGCCGGCGCCCCGGCCGGACCGCCCCCGTGTGGGGCAGCGGGGCCTCCGGGTTTGCTCCCCCCGCCCGTGGGTGCAGGAGTCTGATGTGGGGGAGGGGCGGCTGCCAGGGCGGGCTCTGCGGCCTTGGCTGGAGGCCCACCGGACCCTCTCTATCGACAGGTCCCCTGCACTTCCTGCGGCAGCACGTCTGGTGCAGGTGAGCCGCTGCCGTCCCCGGGGGCGTCCTGCGGGGGCGGGGGGTCTGTGCTGGGCCTGGCAGCGCCATGTGCCCGGGCACTCGGGATGCTGACCTGGCACAGCCGTGGCCGTCCCCAAGGCGGCCCCTCCCCCAGACTCGGGGCTGGGAGCTCCTGACCTCGGCCTGGGCCTTCTTGTAATCAGGCCCTGGGGGCAGCGGCGTGGGGGGG
>JAJPUD010014747.1:23635-39899 GCA_023553655.1 Myrmecobius fasciatus
GGGGTTGGGGGGTCTTAGAGGATTGAGTGGAACCCTTCCCCCCACGCCCCCCATTTCCTGTCCCTCGGGGACCTCGGCTCTGGGGAATAAGAGTCCTCCCTGCTGCCTCCCCGACTTGTGGAAATGCCGCGCCCCGAGGGGGCAGGTTGGTGATGGAAGCAAAGGCCCAGAGCTTCTGGGGAGGCCGGAGGCCCCGGGCGGCCTCTGGGAATCATAGAGGGCGGGAGGAAGGGCTCCATGGCTGGTATGGGTCAGCGAAAGGAGGGACCTCGTCTCCTGGGGGGCTTTCCCTGGGACCTTTGGAGACCAGGCTACGGCTCTGGTCTCAGCAGTCGCTTCTGGCAATAAAGTCAGGCCCAAAGCTGCTCTGAAGGTGCTGCCGAGGGGGGCAGCGGGCCGTGGCTGGGGCCGGGGGGCCGGGGGGCTGGGGCCGGCACTAACGTGGTCTCTGTGCTGTGGCAGGTCGGCCAAGGACGACTTTACCTCCATCATTGGGAAGTGCCAAGGTAGGAGCTCTAAGTGGGCAGTTTTCTTTTAAAAGAGAAGGTCCCTCGGGCCACTTGTCCCTCAGCAAAGGGCCCTTCTGGGTCTGAGAACTTCAGGGGGTCCAGTCCCTCCCCTGGGGCGGATCTCAGCCCGGCCAGCTGCCCAGCTCGCCCCACTCTGGGCTGGGGAGTGGCTGAGGAGCATGTGGCTCACCCCTTGGTTCATCCCTCCTCGTGGCTCGCCCCTTTGCCAGTTATGGGGTGCAGCCCCATGGTGCTCCCCCATTGCCGACCCTCGTTGGAGGGTCTCAGCGAGCTCTCTGTGGTCCCAGGGCTGAGCGCCCCTGCTGGTCTGGAGGTGGCCCCTCCGGCCCATTCTTGGCTGTTCTGCGGGCAAGCCTGCCGTCCTCCTGAGGGAGAAAGATGGGCTCTGGCCGAGCCTTCGTGCCCGCTGTGCCCGGCTTGTGGAGCCCCTCCCCCCAGCAGGCCCATGAGAAAGCCCCCTTGGCACAGGTGAGCTCAGGCTGCCTGGGTCTTGCAGCAGGTCCTGGGGATGCTCAGTCTGGTCTGGCACGCTGTGTGCCCACCCTGGGACGTGTGGGGCAGAGACCTGGGCCGGGCCGGGAGGCTTCTGCTCCCTCTTTGTTTCAGTGAATCTGTTTGTTTAAAACAAAGACAAAATAGGAAAAAAAAGAAAAAGAAAAAGGAGGAAATAAAGACAAAAGCTGTCCTGTGTCCACACGGAACACGGACCGGCGAGCTCCTGTCTCGAAGCGTGGCCACTCCTGGGCCCGCCGCGGGCAGCGCTGCCGCCCTTTCTTCCTTGTGGGTTTTCTTTGGCCTCCTGGACTTTGTTCCTTTTTCCCCTTTCCTACCCCCCCCCCCAAGCACATCCATGTATACCTGCATGTACACATACGTCTCCATGGATACCTGACCCCCTCCCCCCCATATACACATGTTCACAGACATCTGTGTGATGCTGTAGTCCCTTTACTGGTCTTCTGTTTCTCCAAAGGTGAATAACCTTTTTCCATTGTTTTCTGTGTTTTTCTTTTCCCCTGAGGCAGTTGGGGTTAAGTGACTTGCCCAAGGTCACACAGCTAGGGCATGTTAAGTGTCTGAGACCAGATTTGAACTCAGGTCCTCCTGACTTCAGGGCCGTAGTTTTCTGAATCCACCAGCTCCCCATTTCCATGTACCCCCAAACATTCCTTGTACAATCTAGTTGCTTTAAATCCTCTAGAATACCATGAGTGACTGTTGCTGACACGCAGTCTGGTTTCCCTGGTTTTTCTTTTCCCTTGAACTCTGACGTCTATGATTATCAATCAGCCTGGCTTTTTTCCCGCTCGTTAGGGTGCCGTTTGTGTGCATCTCTTGATTTCTGCCCCTGCTGATCCTCTCTTGCACTTGTATTTATTATTACTTAAGCTTCCCCACGTCCAAGGATCCCTCCCTTATTCTCTTCCCTCCACCTGTTCCCTTCCTCTTTATCCCATTCCCATTCATTGGCTCTCCTTCTCTACTCCCCCTTCCTATTCCCTCTCTCTCTCATATTTCTTAATAAATTCAGAAGACTTTGGTCTTTTATTTTTCCAAATACATGTAAAGATAATTTTCCACATACTTTTTTTTTTTTTTTTTTGGCTAGATCATACATCTTCAATGTGGATTTGAGATCTAAGATGCATAGAAAATTAGCAGAGATATAAAAGACCAAAAACCTTCTTTAACAGACAGGCCAATGTACATTGTAAGATCTTGTGTTCCAATGTTATACCCGTACAACCTGATTAAACATTTCCATTCTTGTCACGAAAAATCAGACCAAACTAAGAGCCATTCCACAGTCGATAAATGATCAAAAAATATGATCTGTGTCCATAAGGCTATAAATTCATGCATATCCTTTGACCTAACAATACCCCTACTGGACATAAATCCCAAAAGAAATTTTAAAAAAAGGGAAAAGGATCTATCTCTATATCTATTTATCTATCTATCTATCTATCTATCTATCTATCTATCTATCTAATCTATTTATCTGTCTGTCTATCTGTATCTATATCTATCTATCTGTCTGTCTATCTGTATCTATATCTATCTGTCTGTCTATCTGTATCTATCTCTATCTATCTGTCTGTCTATCTGTATCTATATCTATCTGTCTGTCTGTCTATCTGTATCTATCTCTATCTATCTATCTATCTATCTATCTATCTATACACAAGAATATTTACAGCAGCTCTCTTTTCAGTGTAAACAATTGGAAATTGACAGGATGCCCATCCCTTGGGGAAATAGCCTAATGAATTATGGTCTGTCTCCCTGAACTCAAGCAAAGGGAAGTGTGCTGTGCAAAAAGTAATAGTAATGTGGTGGGGTGATCAGCTGGGAGTGACTTTGCTGTTCTCAGCAATACAGTGATCCGTGACTGTTCTGAAAGACTTAGGAAAATGCTGTCTGTACTCTGAGAAAGAACTGCTTGTGTCTGAATTTATTGAAACATACTTTTTTTTAAACTTTATTTTTCTAAGTTTTTTTTTTTTTTTTGGTGGGGGGTGGGTGAGATCTCTGTTTTCTTTTACAACATGACTTTTATGGAAATGTTTTACAGGACTTTACTTGTGTCTTAGTGGGGAATAGGGATGGGAAGGAAGGGAGAGAATCTGCAACTCAAAGTTTTAAAAACAAATGTAAAACATTTTTTACATGTAACTGAGGGAAAATATATATACACACATATATGCATTTTTTATTAAAGCTTTTTATTTACAAAACACATGCAAGGGTAATTTTTCAACACTGACCCTTGCAAAATCTTCTGTTCTACATTTTCCCCTGCCTTACTCCCTCCCCTAGTTGGCTGGTAGTCCAATACATGCTAAATATGTTAAAATATATGTTAAATCCAATATATGATATGTACATATATCTATGTAGGTATATAAAGAAAAATCAGATCAAAAGGGACAAAAAAACATAAGAAAAAGAAAAGAAAAAGGTGAAAATTCTATGCTTCGATTCCCTCTGACTCTAGTTTTCTTTCTGGATGAGGATGACATTTGAGTAACTTAGCAGACTCTGACTTTGACCTCTGTGCTTTATCTGTATTGTTCCCTCTTTAACCGATTCTTGATGGGAAGAGGATTCCAGATCTAGCAGCCCTCCTCCCCCATCTGATTCCTCTGAGTCAGTTCTTGTTCTCACACAGCATTCATATAATCTAATTTTGATTTAAAAAAAAAAAAACACCTCTTCCTGCGTGGTTTTGCTTTTTAGAATCCCATACTCCGTTCTATCTCAGTCTTTCTCTCAAACTGCCCACTTACTGAGACATCTGGTTTATATTTCCATGTATAAAGCACAAACAGTTTGTCTTTATTGAGTTCCTTGACATTAATCTTTGATGGTTCCGGGATGTTTCTCTTATATGTCAGATTTTCTGTTAAGTTCAGGTTTTTCTGCAAGGAAATCCTGAAAGTATGAAAAGTCATTGAATGGCCATTTTTTTCCGTTCAGGATTGTGCTTTGCTGGGTATGATTTTTTTCGGCCGTGACCCTAATTCTTTTGTTCTTATGTGTAGTGTTCCGAGACCTTTGGTCGTTCCATGTAGCCACTAGCAGGCCTTAGGTGGTTCTGCTTGTGCCTCTGCCAAGTCTGGACTGGCTTTTTCTTGGTGCTTGTACTATTTTCTCCTTGAACTGGGATTCAGAATTTAGCAATGGTGTTCCCGGAGGATTTCCTCACAGGGTCTCTCTCAGCTGGTGATGGGTGGATTTTTTTTATTTCTGCTTTTCCCTCTTGTTCTAACACTTCAGGGCAATTTTCTTTATTTCTTGTATTATTACATCAAGGATCTTTCTGGTTATTCTGTCTCACCCTGTGTCTCCCCCAGCTTCCTCCCTGCCCCTCAGAAGGGGCTTCCTGAGAAGGCCCCACCCCAGCCCCCTCACAGGTTTGTGAGGAAGCCAGGGCACAGAAATCCCAATCTGGACCCCTTCTCCCCCCCATGATGGCTTCACTGTCACTGTGACGTGACTGATGGGACCTCCAGGAGGGGTTGGGGGGTGCCCTCTGCCTCGCCTTTCTCGGGGTTCAGCCTCACGAAGGACATGGTTTTATACAGAAAAAAAATCTGCCCATGCCCACTCTCCCTGGCATCGGCTTCATGTTTGCGCCCCATGAGGGGCCCGCCGCCCTTCTCCCCGTGCCTGCAGTCCTCTATTGGCTAATGGCAATGTCCAGCCAGGTTTTGGGGGGAGGGAGAATCCCCTTGACACTTCCAGCTGTCGGGGTTGGGGGGGCTCATGGTCAGAAGCTAGAGCTTTCCCTGACTTCCTGTGTCTTGAGGGAAGCTATGGCCACGTCTTCTTGTCCCCAGAGGTGTTGGAGATTTCTGGTGACCAACAAGAGCTACTGTGCTAGTCTAGGGCTCCCCCATTTCTCCTGGCTGGTGGCCGCCCCCATCCCTCTGTGTGGGGCTCCCCGGGGATGCGTGCTCCCGCCTGCCCTCCCAGGGGCTCCTGCTCGGCCCCCGCCGCTTTCTCTCATTTTGCATCTTTTGATACAAATGTTCCTTCCGTGGGAGCGGAGCTCGAGCCCCCTCCCTAATGCTCTCGGTGAGGAGACCTGCGGGAGACGGGCCCACATGAGGGAGGAGCTCCCTCTGGGCCCGTCCGGGGCTTAGCAGGGTAAAGCCCCTCCATTACTCCCCCCCATGGGCCCCTCTGGGCACTGACGCGCCCCCTCCCCCCTGGAGCTCAGGCTCTGGGCGCCCCTTCTTCCTTTGCCGGGCAAGGGCAGCGGCTGTGCTCTTGGCGGGACCTCCTGCGCCTCCCTGACTGGTGAGCGGGGGCCGGCTCCTGGGGTGCCCAGCCGTGCGCTTCAGAAGAGACTTTGGGGAGGGGGCGCTGAGCGGGGGTTCCTTACGGCCCCAGGCCGCCGTGTGGCCCTGGCCCTTCATGTGGGGAAGGTCTTTCTCCCGGCTCCTTTCTTGGTGCCCGTGGCAGTGCCCAGCCTTCTCCTGGGAGTCTGGGCTCGGGTGTGGGTGCCACTTGTGGGTTTTGGCGGCGTTCTTGGGGTCCCCAGGCCGTGCCTCGTGCGCCCTCTTAACGAGAGCACGAGGCTTGTTCTTGCCAGGGCACGGGGCCCTGCAGGGGGCTTGGGCATGGCAGGAGGGCAGCCCCTGCCGCTGCTGACTGTTGGACTGCCGGGGAGCTGGGCTGGGGGGGGCTGGGCCCAGCTTGGCTTTGTTAATGGAGCTGAGGGTCCCTCTTCTTTCTTGTCAGTTCCCAAGGATCCGAGCCCCCAGTGGAGGCGCGTGGCCTGGAGCTACGACTGCACCCTGCTGGCGTACGCCGAGAGCACGGGCACCGTGAGGGTGTTTGACCTCATGGGCAGCGAGCTCTTCTTCATCCCTCCGGTACGGTCCTGAGCCTGGGAGGGGGGGTCACTGAGCCAGCCTGGGGGGGGCGAGGAGGGCTCGGGGAGTCTCCCCTCGCCTGCTTTGGCGTGACGGGGCCTCAGCTACATGGGGGAGGGGATGGGTTCTCTCTGAGGGCCCAGGTTCATGGTGAGCATGGGAGAAAGCACCAGAGGCTGCCTGGAGAGAGAGCCGGGCGTTGGAGGGGCAGCCCAGTGGTGGGAGCGCAGAGGGGAGGCCGGGCACTGCCAGGAGACAGCTGGGCCCTTGCCCTTTTGGCAACGCAGAGCAAGGTCGGCCTTTCGGGTCAGAGAGTCTGCAGGGTCATGCCCCTCTCTGTGTGTTGTGGGCACCTCGTGGGCCTGGCATGCCTCTGAACTGTTGGGGTTGATTCTGACAGAGTCTGAGGGCACGGGGCTGGACCAGCGCGCTATGCTTGGCAGGATCTGAGGGGAGGGCATGACCCAGAAGGCGGCGCTCTGCCCAGCTGCTTCAGCCCGGGGTACCCTTATTTCCCAGGACCACAGCACGGGCCTGCCTGGCAGTACCGGATAGTGGTCCAGCCCAGGTCTGGCTGTCCTTGGTCCTGATGGGACGGTCTGCCATCGTCACTCAGAGGCCATCCCCTTCCGTAAGCAGTCCTCTTCTCTTCTGCAGGCGTCCAGTTCTCCAAGAGATCTCAGCTACGCCATTGCTGGGCTGATCTTTTTAGAATACAAGGCCAGTGCCCAGTGGTCCGCGGAGCTCCTGGTCATCAACTACCGGGGAGAGCTGAGAAGTTACCTCGTGAGGTGAGGGCAGACTTTGGGTCCCACCCCGTGCCCCCTCGGAGGTGCCCCCGGATGACACGGGGTCCTTCTCTTCTTTCCTAATTCAGCGTGGGCACCAATCAGAGCTACCAAGAGAGTCACAGTTTCAGCTTCAGCGGGCACTACCCCCATGGAGTCAACACCGCGATTTACCATCCAGGCCACAGGTGAGTGGGGAGGGGAGGGCCCCACGCAGACCCTTGAGAAGTGCTGGCAGCCGAGGGGTTGGCAGAGAGCGCGCCTCCTCTGAGCTTCCTTGGGGCTGCTTCCCCCCCGGGATTCTGTGCTGTTGGAAGTATGTGGCCTGAGGCAGCGGCCGTGTGCTCTGGGACTTGCCCCAAGCTGGGCCGGGAACTTGGAGAGGAGCCTTGTGTGGGCCCTTCTGCTAAAGGGGACCCCGATTGGCGGGGATTTCCATCTCAGCTGATTATTTTTTTCTAAATTAAAAAAAGGGGAAAATGGCCTTCAGAAATAAAACTTTCAGGTTTTTTTAATAGTTTTGAGAGGGAAATTATCAGCTGATTTAATTTCCTAAAAGCTAAAGAAGCCTGAAAATGGGGAGGGGCTGCTTTGGAGCAGAGTCCCATCTGCTAGCGGAGGCAGGGCAAGACCATTCCTGGAAAGTCGTGAGAGAGACTTGTGGGTAAGGAGGCAGGAGGCTTTGGAGCCCCCTCCTCCCCTGAGGTCCTGACTTGGCCGTGACTTGAGCACTGTGGCTGCTCCGTCCACGATGCACGTCTGGACTTGGTGTCCTTTGTGAAAGCTTTCTGTGCAAAGCTGGGCCTCAAAGCTGGCATCCCCTGGGATGTGGTGGTGAGGAGGCTCCTGTCATGAGCAAATCTGGTCCATCCTGGAAATGTGGGAGGGCCCACCTGGGTTTTGTGATCCTGGTGTCTGCCATCTTAAAGAACATGATGGCCTTGCGGTGTGTGGAGGGAGCAGAACAACCCCTGGGCCTCCGTCCAGCCCCAGGTCACGGGGGATTTATTCTCCAAGCGTCCCTCATTTCCCTCACTACCTGGCAGCTCACGGTTGAGTTGTCAGGAGGTGGGAATTAGAAGTTACCCGCCAGTGTCGTGTGACAGAGAGAACGAGCTCAGCATAAGTGTTGGGGGGCGTTGGGCTTTATTGGGGGAAGAGAACAAGAGGCCTTTGCTAAGATGGAAGTCTTCTCATAAATTTGAATAATATTATTGTGTGTGCTAGAAAAGTGGTTAATAGGCTTTTCCTTAAATCAAAATGGTTTCTTTTGATAATAAAATAACCCCATTCTCTTAGGATGGGAAAGCCATGCGGGGCTCCTTTTCAAAGTATGGCTGGCTTCTAACAAAGAGGGCGGCCTTTGAACGTCAGTCTTAACATTGCACATCTTGTATTTTTCATGCATGACTTCCCTTTAATTCTCATATTTGAATTTTGTGGCTAGAGCCTGAAGAGGCTTGCTTGCTTTGCTCTATAAGCTCAGGTGTCCAGGATGATGGGGACAAGGGCCCGGGCAGAGTCAGACCGGAGTCACCGATGCCGCTTGGCTGGGCCTCCTTGGGTTTGCCCTTAGTTCCTCAGGCGCTCTACTGTTCAGCTTGTGTCCATTGTGGCCATTCCACTGTGCGGTGTTAGGCGATGACAATGATTCTCAAAGATTGTTTCTCGTGGGTTTCCTTAGTGAGACAGGTTTGGAACCAGGGCTCCTGAATCCTGGCTCCTACATGGGAGCTGTGGAGCCTTGGGCAGCCTCTGTCCCTCTCAACTTCACAGTAAGGATGACAGGAGGCCCCCCTCCCAAGTACCAGGCATTGCCCCATGCACCTTAGAGAATCTAGACCTGGGCTTCTGTTTCTGGGTCACAAATCTAGAGGTGGAGGGCAACTCAGAGACTGTGGAGGCTGACCCTTCAGAGAAGGGCGGGGGGGGGGGACCAGGGGAGGTAAGCGTCTTGTCTGCCATTTATTGCCTTTACTCCTATACCTGCTGCTGAGGGAAGGTGAGACCACCACACAGCTGCTCTGACCAGGCATCAACCTGTATTGAGGCAGACATCTCCAACTGGACCTCCAGTAACATCTAAAACACAGCATGCCCCTAAACATGGCTTTCTCTCCTACCTTCCCTATGATCATCAAGGCCAAACCCCCCCCCCCCCCCCCACTCCACTTTCCTATATCCACTAGGCTTGTGGATTTCACCTCTGTAGCATCTCTGGCCAGTTTCAGCATCTCTTATTGGTTTCACCTCTGCAGCATCTGTGGTCAGTTTCAACATCTCTTGTTGGTTTCACCTCTGCCTGTAGCATCTGTGGTAGGTTTCACCTCTGCCTGCAGCATTTCTGGTCAGTTTCAGCATCTCTGACAGGTTTCAACACTGCCTGTAGCATCTCTGGTAGATTTCATCTCTACCTGCAGCATCTTTGGTCAGTTTCAGCATCTCTTGTTGGTTTCACTTCTGCCTGCAGCATCTCTGGTAGGTTTCACCTCTACTTGCAGCATCTCTGGTCAGTTTCAGCATCTCTGGTAGGTTTCATCTCTGCCTGGTTTCATCTCTGCCTGCAGCATCTCTGGTAAGTTTCATCTCTGCTTGCAGCATCTCTGGTAGGTTTCACCTCTGCCTGCCGTATCTTCCTTCTCTCCTGTTAGCTATCCCCAGCCTGGTGCAGACCCTTATCCTCTCATGCCTGGACTATGGCAGGGGCGGTTGGGGGTTTGCCTGCTCCAGATCTGTCTCCTCACTCCCATCCTTTCTCCATCCAGCCACCCAAATGTGCAGATCTGTCTAGGTCACTCTCCCTGCTCAACAGACTCCTATGCTCCCCACACCTGCAGTAGCCAATATAAAATGCTCCGTTTGGCATTCCAGACCTAGCTTCTTCCCTTCCCTTCCCTTTCCAGGTTTCTTGCTCCCTCCTGTTGGCTGTATCCTCTGTGATCCTCTGAGATCAGCCTTGCCTATTCCTCAAACAAGATGCTCCATCTCCTGACTCCTGGCTGTGGACTCCAGGCATTTTCAGTCCCTGGAATGCTCTCCTGCTTTATTTCTTCCTTTGATCTCCTTGGCTTCCTTTCATTCCTAATTAGGATCCTGCCTTCTACAGGAAGCCTTCCCCAAGCTCTCTTTGTTCCAGTGTCTTTTCTCTTTGAATTATTTTCTGCTTATTCTGGATGTATCTTATTTGTACATTGTTTTTTTGCTTGCTTTCTCCCACATTAGATTGTGACCTCCTCCAAGGTAGGGACCATTTTTTGCCTCTTTTTGTAAACCCAGAATGCTGGAACATTAAGTGGGTGCTTAATAAATGCTTATTGACTCACTGACATATAAAGTGCTCTGCAGACTTAAAGGGCTTTATAAATGAATGCTATTGTTATTATTTGTGGATTATGAAAACTAGAGAATGATTTTTGGCCATTCTGAATGGTTCCAGGATGTTTCAGTAGACCATATGCAGTTGCTAGCAGTTACTTACCTTTCTTCTGGCAGAGGGGAATGGATGTTTTAGAGTTTCCTGTATTAGTCACTAAAAGAACAGCTAGATATAAAACTGTGCTAGTAAATTTTTCATAGATACTCAACTAGACCAAGTTTATTGTTTCATGGTGGAGCTCTTCTGGGAAGACTCTTAATGCTTTCAGCTGGGTTTGTAGGTAACAATCACAGCATTGCCATTTACTCCCACCATGGAGGGTGATGGCTGTCATTGGTAATGGAGGAATTATTGGCATTGGAGAGCTTAGTGTGTGGCAGTGTGCTTGGAGAGCTGGCATGTCAGTAATAGAGTTGACCCCAAGTGGAGTGGATATTTCTTTTTGTTTTTCAGTTTTTCAGTTTTTGACATTTGATGGCATCTTTCCCCTTTAGAGCTCAGAGCCAACATTGTTCTCAAGGGAGAGCAGCCCTTTTGTCTGATGTTCTTTGGATGTGATTGTAAAGGGACCTGTGGTCTTTGGAGCCACACGATTCTGTATTTTAGAGACAATTGCTTTTGGACCTGATCCTCTTGGTTCAAAGTGGAAGGTAAGAATTAGCTCGTGTATTCTGTGAGCTAGACTGATACGTGACTGGAAAGTCTTGAGTTTGAGCCTTCTGTAGATGTCCAAATATACCTGGCTCATGAGGTCTTTGTAGCAGTTTCCGGCTTCCTGTCAAGCGTGAGAAAAGTATGATTCCTTACCCCCCCCCTTTTTTTTCCTGAGGCAGTTGGGGTTAAGTGACTTACCCAGGGTCACACAGCTAGAAAATGTTAGGTGTCTGAGGTCAAATTTGAACTCAGGTCCTCCTGACTTCAGGGCTGGTGCTCTACCCATTGCGCCACCTAGCTGCCCCTCCTAACCCTTTTTTTTTGACTTCATCGAATGTTGTTTGATACAGTTTGATACAACATGATTTAGAAATGGTCCTTTGTCCCAACAGCCTTTTGAAATAGCGATTGGGTCCCTCAACTAGGATGTGCTACAACTGCCTTGGACTGACTTACAGAAAGAAGACCTTTTGGCATTTCAAATTATGTTTTACTTGTGATTTATTTTTCCTTCTCTGAGAAAAGATTTCTTTTTTATTGTTGTTTAACCTGAGGCAGTAGCTTCATTTCATCTGTCACTCAGTTTCATTTGTCCTGAAAAAAATCTTTGCAATTATAAATTTACTGCTTTGGATGTGTTGAGAAAAGATTTATTGAGATGCAGTTTTTTAAGAGGTTATTTGGGCCAGGCTGGGTTTCGGCTGTTGCTGCTTTTGGTGTTGAAGCCTCCTGCAATTGGCTTTTTGTATTTTTGCTTCTTTGGGGCTGAGTTCTCTCCATTGGAGTGTAGATCATTGAGTTCTGTCTTTGGATCCTGGGTAGCAGAGACCTTAGAGGTCATTGAGTCCAATTTTCCCATGTTGTAGATGAGAAAAGTAAAGTTGAGTGAGGGGAAAGAGTCCTCTGGGGACACAGAGGAACCTGCTGGCAGCATTAGATTTTGGTCCCTGGGCCTGTTACCTTTTCCCCTTGTGTCAGGGTGTATGGTTTAATTCCCAAAAAGGACTTTTAGAGTTTTTGATAATCAAATGGGAAAGTCAAAAAATGTGTGATTCAGGAAAGGTGGAGAAATAAAACCCCTCGAGTGTTGATAAAAATCCTTTATTTTAATGTGTAAAAGAAGACTTTCTCCCCTGTAGCTGAGGCCTGTTGGAACATGTGAGGATGGATGTTTTAAACTGACCCACATCGGAGTTCATTCTCTCTTGATGAAGCTGAAAGAATTAAAAAGCCCTCTGTTGAAGTTGAAATTGAGAACACTGTGTGTAGAAGGAGTGTGGCTGCTCATTTGGGTCTCAGGACAAACAGCAGAATTAATGGGAAAGGGAAGCAAGTGTAACATTTGAGGTTCTTTAGAATTTCACCTATTTTTTTTAATTTTCAAAATTTAAAAATTGCATAGAGAGCCCTCAACATTCACCTTTGTAAAACCCAGTGTTTCAAACTTTTTCTCCTTCCCTTCCCCCCCATCCCCTCCTCCAGACAGCAAGTGATCCAATGTATGTTAAACATGTGCAGTTCTTCTATACACATTTCCACAATTTTCTTGTTGCATAAGAAAAATCAGATCAAAAAGGAAAAAAAAAGAAAACAAAATGCAAGCAAACACCATAACAACAAAGTGAAAATGCTATGTTGTGATCCACACTTAGTTCCCATGGTCCTCTCTGAGTGCAGATGACTCTCTCCATTACAAATCAGTTGGAAGTGACTTGAATCTCTTCATCATTGCAGAGAGCCATGTCCATCAGAATTGATCATCATATAGTCTTCTTGTTGCCGTGTATAATGATCTCGTGGTTCTGCTCGTTTCACTCAGCATCAGTTCATGCAAGTCCCTCCAAGCCTCTCTGAAATCGTCCTGCTGCTCGTTTCTTACAGAGCAATAATATTCCATAACATTCATATACCATCATTTATTCAGCCACTCTCCAATTGAAGGGCATCCCTTCAGTTTCCAGTTTCTAGCCACTACAAAAAGGGCTGCCACAAACATTCTTGCACATGTGGGTCCCTTTCCCTCCTCTAAGATCTCTTTGGGATATAAGCCCAATAGAAACACTGCTGGGTCAAAGGGTATGCACTGTTTGATAACTTTTTGAGCATAGCTCCAAATTGCTCTCCAGAATGGTTGGATCCGTTCACAGTTCCACCAGCAATGTATTAGTGTCCCAGCTTTCCCACATCCCCTCCCACGTTCATTGTTCTCTTTTCCTGTCATTTTAGCCAATCTGACAGATGTGTAATGGTACGTCAGAGTTGTCTTAATTTACATTTCTCTGATCAATAGTGATTTGGAGCACCTCCTCATATGACTGGAGATAGTTTTAATTTCTTCATCTGAAAATTGTTCACACTTTTGTGGAACATCACCTTTTGGAGAAGGCCAACAGGAGAACTGTTGGAGGGTCGGTCTGGGGGATTGGGGTTGAGGTCCCTGGGCCTGTGTTCCTTCATCTGTGAAGGGAGTAGGAGGGGGTGATGCTCCTTGATGTCCAAAGGCCCTTTCTGACCTTGAGCACATCTCCCTGTCTGGATTTCTGGAGAAGGCGCGAGAGAAGAGGAATGGGAAAGTTCTGTTTAGTAGCCTGAGTTTGGATGCTAATTCTGCTGGAGGACCCTGGTAGCTCCCCCATGCTGTCCCTCTAGGGTCTGCATTGTTGTCTTCTGGAGGGGGCCGGGCCCTTGGATGTCCCCTCTGGCTAATTAGCAGTGATGGGCGCTGTGAGGTTTGCTAAGTGTCCTACAGATGCCTCAGTCAATGGTCTCTGTCCCCCTGATTAGGAGACTGACCTGTAACCTGTGCCCTCTCCCTCCAGCATCTCCCTGTTGGCCAGAGCCAGACTAACGGCTGGCCAGAGTCTAACTGAGGCCTTCTCTGGTCCATTCAGCTGCCCTCTGCCCTCTCCTTTTAGGGGCAGGCAGGCATCCTGTTTCAGATCCCCCTGCCCGCTCCTCAGACTGGCACCCTGTCCCAGAGCCTGGTGCTGTGCTTATAACTCCAGCTTGCCTGGGATGGCTAAGATGGTGATCAGAACTCTAGGACGGGGATGGCTCGTAGGGGAGGTGAAGAGCTTGGCTTGGACACTCACGGGGCAAGCCCTTCTCCCAGCCCCCCTGCCAGGCTCCCAGAGATGCCGGTTGGATTGTATTCAGCAAGAACCATAATCCCTGGTGTGAAGCGGTCTCTGGGCACGGTTCCATGTTGGGATGGTGTTTTAATTATCGGGGAAATGGCCCCTCCTTGTTGTCTGAGGTCCCTCCTAAGCCAGCACTTTCTGTGACAATTAAATGTCCGGACTTTCAGCCCATGTGTTGCAGTGACACGTTTTGCTCTTGGAAAAGACTCAGGGTGGAGGCCTGGACCTCCGGCTTGCCCGATTCTCGTTAACCCGAGGCGTCCGGCCCCTGCGTCGGTTTTCTCTGGCTCTCCCATGCCACTGCTTCTGGCTGGTCGCCATCTAGCCCCGATATTTGGGCCGACTGGAGCCTTGTCCATTTGGGGGCTCCATGGAAGGCGGCGAGGCTGCGGCAGCTGCTGGTCCCTCCCCAGATCTCTCTGGAGAGACGAGCCCGATCCCCGCGCCGGCTCAGGGCCATCTCAAAGGCGGCTCGGCCTTCAGTCACAAAGTTCCACCACCCACCACTGCTCACTGTTCTCCGGGTGGCGGGCGCTTAGTTTGTTGCTCTCACACCTAAGGTGCTTCTCTGCTGGGTCTCCCTTGGGCCCAGTGGCAGAATCCCTGCAGCAGACGGGAAGTAAATCCCTGACTGTGGGGCAGAGGCCCAAACGGGCTCTGGGAGAGTGGGACCAGTTCAGACTCTCGCCCTTTCCAGGCTCTGTTAACGGGTCACTTCTCTGCTTTAATCTGATAAACGTGAATGAGAACCTCGGACATCTCAGTGTTTCTACTTGTGTTTCTCTTGGAGCGATTTTGATGCTTTTGGGTCTTCCTTTGAGGATCGCCCGGTCACGTCCTTTGATCGCTCATTTCTGGGCATCTCTCAGCTTCTTCTTCTTATTATATCAGAATCATTCTTTCTTCTTCTTGTATCGGCTTGCCACACATTTTGGAAAGTCGACCGTCATCAAAGAAATAGGCTGCAAAGATTCCCCTAAGTGGCCGTCTCCTGCTCGCGGCCTGGCCGCGCTTGTTTTGTTTGTGCAAAACCTTGCAAAGTGTCCGCAATCAGGGCCGTCCGTGAGCATCTCCATCCCTCGGAGGAGGAGGAGGACTTCTGCCTACAGCTGTGAAAAGGTTCCTTCTCGCTCCTCTGATGCTTTTCTCTTACACGCCAGCAGCTCTCGCGCCTGGGTCCTCTCTCCATCCGGCGGCGCTTCTTTCCGTGGACTGTCCAGGCGGCGGGCAGGGCCTGGTTCCCACCAGATCGTCTCCGCTTTCTGCAGCAGCTCGTGTCCTGTGGGGAGCACTCCCTCGCTGACTGGTGCTGACCGAGCACGCTGCTGCTCTCCTCAGTTGTTTTTGCATCGCTCGCTCTGTGCCCCTTTGTCTCTGTTTCTGATCTGCTTCTCTGTGTGTCTCTCTGACTTTGTGTCTCTCTGTCTCTTTCTCTCTGTGTCTCTTTGAGTCTCTGCCTGCCTCTCTCTCTGTCTTTTTGCCTCTTTCTCTGTTCTCTGTCTCTCCCCCTCCCCCAACCCCTTTCCACCGATGGCGTCTCTGCTTTTTGGAGCACGGTTCCCACGCCGTCTCCCCTGTTCTGCCCGTCAGGCCGCCGAAGGTCCACCCCGTGTTTCTCCCTCCCGCCCCCCAGGCTTCTTGGCCTTCCTCCATCTTGCCCCCCTCTGCCCGCGACCTCTCTCTTCCTCCCCTTCTTCCCCTCTCCAGCCCACCCTTTCTCAGGGACTCTTCTCCCTGTTTGCACAGAATGTTCAGTTTGAAAAGTCCATGAGGAGCTGCAAGGGGAGACTGGATTTTTCCCAGAGTCCTCCTGCTCCCCCGTTTTCTGGCTGGGGGGCTTTTCAGAACGCCGCCTCTTCTTCAGGCGCCGTTTCTGGGAGCTGTCAGTCGGCATTTTACGGGAAGCCCCGTGGCCGCCGGGGCGGGACCAGAGTGAGATGGAGGCCAGCGGCTCACAAGCCCCTCCCCGGGCGCCCCACTTTCTCATGGGGCGCTCCCGTTTTCACCGTTTCACTTCAAGTGAATGCAGAGGGGCACGCCGGCAGCACAGCTGGGACGTTTGCTGACGGCACAGGGAGGGCAGACCGAAGCTCTCATGGACGTCGGGAGCCCGGGGGGGTAGCCTTTGTCCCAGGCCACGTGGTGCGGCCTTGGGTCAGGGATGAGTGACGGTTCCAGCCCTGCCTTCCCTCCTTTGCTCCGATTGCTGCCGTTGAGGGAGCTCCGTTCTGCCGAGGGGAAAACCCTGTGACTGTGGGGAAAGGGGCCTGTGCTCTGCCATGGGGGAGGGGCCATCTGGCCTCAGGCCCCCTCCCCCCACTCCTGCTGCCTTGCCGCCTGCTGCAGCCCGCGGCCCTGGGGTGGCACACCGGGCAGCTGTGCCACGCCTGCC
>JAJPUD010014748.1:0-18403 GCA_023553655.1 Myrmecobius fasciatus
GGGGGAGAGGAAGCTCAGGGAAGGAGAGAGGCCGGGCCCTGAGGGGGAGCACTGACCGGGCCAGGGGCAGCTTCCTGGGGGGCAGGTGAGCCGCTACACGCAGGCAAACAGGCACATGCACACTCATGTAAGCACACGCACAGTGCAAACCCCTGTACTGCATATGTGTGTAAGCACACACCCAGTACAAACACACCCATACACACCTGTGTAAGCACACTGCATAATGCAACCACCTTCATACATGCATACACTGCGAACACACGCATATCTGCACACACATAAGCATGCACGCACTCACACAGTGTATTTTGTGCACACACCTGAAGCACACAGTGCAAATTCATACATGCAAACATGTGTCAGCACACACACATGTATACAGTGCACTTGTGCTAGCACACATGCATAGTGTGATCACCCCCCCACAGTGCACAGGTGTAAAAACACACCCCCACAGCACACACTTGCACATGCACACATGCGTAAGCACACATGTACTTGTATAGGTGCCCAGTGTAAACACACATGCCAAACACACCTTGCAAGTGCACTCATACCTGCACGCACTGTAAACACCATGCACACACACAAACGTGTTAACAGGCACACCCACATTTGTGAAGTGCCTACTGTGTGCCAGACATTGTGCTGAGCACTACCAAGACATTTCACTGGATCCTCACTACCCTGGCGCTCACACAATGCACACTCAGCGTACACAAATCTACAGTGCACTTACACACAGATCCACGTGCACACAATGCAAACACACACACTACACAATGCATACTTAGTGTGCATAAATCCATGTGCACACAGTGCAAACACATATACTACACAATGCATACTTAGTGTACACAAATCCTTATGAACACACAATGCATACTTAGTATGCACACATCCACGTGCACACAATGCAAACACAAGCACTACACAGTGCATACTTAGCTACACAAATCCACATGCACACAGCGCACTTAGAGTGCACACAAATCCACGGGCATACAATGCACAGTGCAAACATGCACTCACAGGATGCATACTTAGTGCACACAGTGCACTTCCGTGCACACACACACACACGTGCGCGCGCACAGGGTCCCGCAGAGGGGCTCAGGAGCCCCGTGGGCTGGACTAAGCTGTGGAGCCTTTCCTTTTCAGCCTCGGGAAGGGAGCCTGCGGACAGGACAGGGAGGGATGTCATGGGAGAAGCGGCCCAGGGGACCGGCCCCAAGGGCAGAAGCCCCAGGAAGCGGAGGAGGGTTTGGGGAACTCCCAGGTGAGGAAAGTCCCTCTGCCATGGGGGGGAGTCATAGGGGGAACTTGAACCCAGCACGTCGGTGGTCCCGGGCGGCTTCTGTCCTCCTCAGACAGTGACTGCACAGGGAAGGGTGGGGGGAGGGGGCGCCGTCTCTGCGCATGCCCCGTGTACGGGGGGGGAGGGGGGCCCTCACACACACACGCACAGACCCACACACTCACGCCCAATGCATCCTAATCTCGGCCACCCCTCTGGACACCCAATCACGCCCCCGTCCCTCTCCTCTCTCCTCCCTCCTCCGGGGGTAGAGTCTCGTGACGTCGAAGCCCCCCCTCCGAGCCCTGTGACGTCACACATACCCCTCTCACCTCTCGCTCCCCCTGAGCTTCCTCCTCTTCCTAGCTCGCTCCTCCTCTCCTCCTCGAACTGCGCCTGCGCGCCCGGAACCGCCCTGCGGACTGTGTACCCGGGCAAAGTGATCGCAGAGGCCCCTGGGAATCTCCGAGGGAGTGTTCCGTGCGCAGGTGCGGTAGGAGGCGCTGGCCTACAGCCGCGCGGGGCATAGGTGGCACAGGGCGCATGCGCTGTCCCGCCCCGTCCTGAGCTTGGTGGACTGGTGTGCGCATCTGTGTGTGTGGAACTGGGCGTGCTGGCGGGGCCGTGGAGCCCGGAGCTTCTGGTCACCGCAGGGGTCCCAGCACCGCCTCCTGCCCCCGGTGCTTTGGGGCAAAAGACTGGAAAGACGGCGAGGGCCGGGTTCTTTAAGCCCTGACTGCCGCAAGTTCCGCGGTGTAGACGCGCCCTCTGGGGCGGGGGTGGGGGTGGTGAACCCCGCGAGATGTGTGTGGCTCCTTCCCCCCCCCCGGCTCTGAACTTTCTCTGACCCCTAGGGTTACTTGAGTGTGTCTGTCTGTATCCTTCCCCCCCCCCAGCCCTAGGACCCCCAAGGCTGCCCAGAGGCAAAGCCGGTCCCCGCTTTGCGGGAGGGACAGCCTGGCGCCAACGCGCTCCCCGGGAAAGTGTAGACCCGCTAGAGAACTCCCTGACTTGGGGGGAAAGGTTTCCTTCGGGAGGCAGAGCCGGAGAGATTGAAGTCCAGGCTGGCCAGGGAAAATGCAGGTCCTGGAGGTGGGGGTGCCCTGGGCAAGGAGCACCAAATCAGCCTGCTGGGAAGGGCCCAGATTAGGGAGGACTTTGGACGCCAGAGCCTTTCCTCTGTGACCCTGGAGGCCATAGGGAGCCCCTGGAGGCCATAGGGAGCCCCTGGAGGTTGCTGAGTAGGGGTGGCGATGTGTTCTTTAGGAAAACCCACTTTGGAAGCTGGAGTGGATGGGGAGAGAACTGAGGCTGACAGCTGTCCCCGAAGCCATTGCAGTAGTTCTGGAGGGAGAAGCGCTCGCCAGGGCGGGGCCTGGGCAGTGTCCGAGAGAAGGAGCGCGGGCCAGAGGGGTCACAGCGGGGACTTGACTGGATGTGGGCGGGTGTGCCACGTAGGGAGCCCTGGCTCTGGCAGTCTTCCGCATGGATTAGGAAGGTGGGGTCACCGAAGGGTTGGGGAGGAGGGAGAGCCTGCTTGCAGATGAATCTGAGAGCTGATGAGACCCCTGTGGTGAAACCTGCTAAAGGCCGCGGGGGAGAGCATGCAGGTCAGAGCGACCCACTTTTCTGGGGGAGACCCCTTTCTAAGGTTGCTGTGAGCCGCTTGCTCCGGGTTCTCCTCCTGCCTCTCGGACCGCTCCTCCCTGGTTTCCTTTGCTAGCTCTTCATCTAACTCTCAGTCCTTACCCAGCCCTTGGACGCTTGCATGGGTGTTGCCTCGGCAGACAGAGACTTAGGAAAGATTTTAATTTAGAAGGCCGCCCCCACCTCTTTACTTTTGTTCAGTGGACCCTCGTGATGGGGTCGGCCCTCTGAGAATGAACCCCGTAAGTGGCTCTCAGTGAGGGGAGGGGAAATGAAGGACCCCAAGGGGGGCTGGTAGAATTTTCTCCGGACTCAGGTTTCACCAGCACATTTGCAGCCTCAGGGAAGGGGGAGGGATTGAAGATGGAGCAAGAATGGGGATGATAGTGGGAGCACTTTGCTGGGGACAGAGGGGCGGAGGCCATTCTCCATCTGCAGAGATTGCTTCTCTTTCCCATGTCTTCACTCGCATGTTCTCCATGCCTTTTCCCCTTTCACTTCCTGAATTTCTTCATATACATTTCCTGGGAAGAGAATGCCTGCAGCACTTCCTTCTTCTCCCTGAGCTGTTCTACTTTTCTTCTCACTGGAGTCCTGAGGGCCATCGCACTCGGTGATATGGGAGACCAAATTTAGCTTTTTTAATCTTTTTTTTTTTTTGCTGAGGCAATTGAGGTTAAGTGACTTGCCCAGGGTCACACAGCTAGGAAGTGTTAGGTGTCTGAGGCCAGATTTGAACTCAGGTCCTCCTGACCTCAGGGCTGGTGCTCCTCCCACTGCGCCACCTAGCTGCCCCCAAATTTAGCTCTTGACAAGTGGACGTGTTTTCATTTCCCCCACAGACACCAAGTTCACTGGCTTTTGGATGATTGTGAGATGATTATTTTTGACGTATGTAGTACATGACTATCTGGGCTAATATTTATTTTGCTTTATTGTTTTATTTATGATGTAAACATGTCTCTTCTGGCCCACCTCCTACCTGTCTGATCATTCCTTAGTCCTTTTTGTTGGCTCATCAGCTACATCACACCCCCTAACTATGGCTGTTCTTTGAGGTTCTGGCCTTGGACCTCTTGTTTCCTCTCACGGTATTCTCTCTCTGGAGCCTTGTCAGCTCCTCTGGGTTTAATTGTCATTTGCAGATGACTCTTAGACCTATAGATCTATACAGAGGGACATGTCTTTGTTCCCTTTTGTGTGTGTATGGCTATGCATCTAAACATAGATACAGATAGATATCTGCCTTCAAGTCTCACCTGAAATCTCACCTACAGAAAGCCTTTCTCAACTCCTCTTAATTCTAGTACCTTCCCACTCTTAACTATTTCCTATTTATTCCACGTCTCACTTGTTTGTAGATATTCTACTAGATTGTGAGCTCAGGAGCAGGGACTGCCTTTGGCCACTTTTTGTAACCCCGTCACTTAGCACACTGCCTGGCACAAAGTAGATGTGTAAAAATTAGTTTTTCTTTGTTCTTAAAGAGGATCAAAATGGCACCACTAGGGGCAGCTAGGTGGCGCAGTGGTTAGAGCACCAGCCCTGAAGTCAGGAGGACCTGAGTTCAAATATGGTCTCAGACACTTCCTAGCTGTGTGACCCTGGGCAAATCACTTAACCCTAATTGCCTCAGCAAAAAGCAAAAAAAAAAAAAAATGGCACCACTATATCAAGGCATAAATATATGTGTGTGGGTATATATACATATATGTAATATTGGATTTATTTATTTAACATGTATTAGACTACCTGCCATCTAAGAGAGGGGGTAAGGGAAAGGAGGGAAAAAATTGGAACAGAAAGTTTTGCAAAGGACAATGTAGAAAAAATACACATATGTTCTGTAAATAAAAAGTTTTAATAAAAAATGGAAAAAATACATACATATATATGTATGTGTCCAGCTTTGGCTGATCAGACCAATACAAGCTCTAAAGGCGCTGCCTCAGGTTGGACATCTATATGAACATTTGGGATGGAGATGGCTCTCAATTTGCACGACCCATGTTTCTTTGGAGCTGCGGCCATTCTGCTCTTTATCTTATCACAGCTCTTTAATGAGGACCCATCACGCTGGGCGATCCTGTGCCAGTGTCTCCCTGTCTCACAATCCATTCCTTGTATCACTTCTTCTGACCTCTGTGTGAGCTCCTGCCTTGTATGAGTTCCCCACAAAATAGTGTTTTAAGCGAAAGCCCGACCATATGATGTGGCCAGCCTGGCAGAGGTGTACCCTTGTGTCGCTTAGCTCTGTCGCAGAGTAGGTGTGTAATTACTTTGGCAGTTCAGCTGGAAGAAGGACCTCAGTGTCTGCACCCTATCTTGCCAGGATCTTCAGAATCATCCTAAGACAATTCACAGATTTACTGTTATACCCCGTTCAGGGGGTGGAGGCTTAGACACGGGAACATGAAGCCCTTTGTGGGAGTGTGGAATACGCGTTTTACATTTATCCTTAACTCTGCTTTGTCCACGTAATTCCTCCGTGGCTGCGTTCAGGCCACGGGTTGGGCTCATCTTCTATCTTCCATCTTGTCTTCTCCAACTGCAGTAGAGTCCACTGAAGACCCCGCTTTTGTGCACCCCTCAGACTCACAAGATGGCCTCCAAGACTGGAAATGCTCATTTCAGGATTACTGGACACCCTAGATGATCTAAGAAATGCAAAAGAGGCAGCTCCACTCAAGCTGTTTTAACCCGCCTCAGTGTGCTTACAGCTGCCCTGGACAAGGGCTACCCTTTCCCCATTCCTCAGGGGAAATAATAATAATATTATTATTAAATACATATTATTAAAAATAATTATTTGCCATAAGTACTGGGAAGGCTTCCACCCTTTTAACTGACAGTCTCTTGCCCCTGCCCCCTGTGAGGAAGGACCAAAAGGCCACTTGAGGTATACTGCATCATCCTAAAGGCCAATCCATTCAGCACTGATTCCTAGACGTCCCCAGAAGCTTCTTGAGGAGCTCAGAGCTAAATCAAGTGGGTTAGGACCACTTTCACACACACTCCCAGGACCCTGCTCTGCATTTGAGTCTCATGGTTTGAATCACATTAGAGAAGGACCTTTTTAAGGCTATGCTGTTTATACTTTCTAACAGAACTGAGGGCAAAGTGCTTTGTGTTCTCAAGCCCCCAAGTGTGTTAGTAATGATTATAGAACATAAACCTTTAGAGAACACCCAGAGCCACCAAATCTTACCCTCTTCTCCCCTATAACTTTTGGTAATTAATCCAATAATGAATCCACCTGACCAGTCTGCTTTATTCAACTCTCCAGGGCAGGATTGTTCCAAGAAAATTTCTCTTTAGGAGGCAAAAGAAGGAATACTGGTCTCTTCTGATCCCAGATGGCAGCCTCATTGTTCCTCTGCTGTCATATCTACTTCCCAAAGAGCTCTAACTTCCCTTCTTAAATCTTCCTTTAATTCTTTTTAAAAGCCTCTGGAATGCTCAGGAGATTTTTTTGGTTGTCCAGCTTTGTGGGTCCAGTTGCTCCTGCTCCCTTTTATCTTTTACTTTGACTCGTTTTCCCACAGAATTTCAAACTCTTTTTTGTTTATTCTTTATTTTGGTCTTTCTCTTGGTTTTTGCCAAGGGAATCCATTTTTCCTTTACTGTTTACTTTATTTGGTGAATTTCCTGCTGTTTAAGGTATTCACTGCAGCTGGATTTCAAGCCAACCACTCAGTCCTTTCTCACAGCCTTTAAGGTTGTAGACATCCCCTTCAGGGTGAATTCCCTCGTGGGTTCATCACATTCATAGGGTTTGTCTCCACTGAGTTCTTCCATGTTTAATATGGCGACTCCTCTTGTAACTCCTCGTGTTTTATAGTTTGAAGATTTCTCTCCAGTGCAAACTCTCCCATGCCGAATTAGGGATGAGCTCCAGTTGAAGGTCTCCCCTCACACCTTACGTTGATCAGACTTCTCCTTTGTATAAACTCCCTGATGATGAGTGAGGGAGGAGTCCCAGCTTCAGCATTCCTGGGTTTTTGTTTTGTTTTGAATTGACTTGCCCAGGTCACACATTCGAACTCAGGTGCTCCTGAGCCCAGGACCTGTGCCCTAGCACTCTACCACCTAGCTGCCCCTAAGCTTCTGATGGAGAAGAAGGTTTGGATGGC
This sequence comes from Myrmecobius fasciatus, assembly GCA_023553655.1. Taxonomy (NCBI): domain Eukaryota; kingdom Metazoa; phylum Chordata; class Mammalia; order Dasyuromorphia; family Myrmecobiidae; genus Myrmecobius; species Myrmecobius fasciatus. The sequence continues at coordinate 7,081 of JAJPUD010014748.1, forward strand.
TCATGAAGGCTGCCTTCTTCACAATCATAGAACTTTTTTTCTCTCATATCGTCTCTAAAAAAGGGGGATGTGGTTGTGAGACTCCCACATTCATTGTAATTCCATGATCTCTTGGTGCTGTGGATGTAGCTCCTCATGAAGCTGTTCCATTCATGGCTGCCTTATTTGGTGGAGAGTATTTTATGGAGCACACTCAGTGGACTGGAAGCTGCTTCATGACCAAAGCATTTCCTTGGAGTTTTCCTTAGGAAAAAAAATCCAATTTGTTTCTGTAACCAGATCTCTGGAACAGGACCCTCCTCAAATGTAGAGTATCTCCTCAAATGGAGAATGTGCCATCTTGGTCATTCTCCTAACTCCTTGGATGATCCTCCTCTTTCTTGATTTGAGGTGGCTCCAGGTTCTCATGTTTCATGTGCCTGACTGAAAAGAATTGAAAATGAAATAAACTTGAATCTGGGTCATCATAGTTATAAGTCCCCTCAGCACCCTTCCCCTCACTCCTGACAATTTAACTTTAGGCTCTGTTGCAGGAGACAAAGTCTCCAGGATGAAGATAGTGACAGACCTGCTGTAAGGCTCTGCTCTGGGTCAAAGCACAATTGCAGTATGAGGTTCCATTGTGGGAGACCAAGGATAGGAAGGATGCTAATTAACTCAGTGTCCAAAGCAGGGAAATCAGGATGGGGGAACAGCCTTTTTGGGTTTTGCCTTTCTTTGTTACTCAGCACTTATTATAAGGCAAGCACTTAACGTTTGTTGACTTAGATGTCAAAGAAAAAAAAGAGAGAGAGAATACAAGTGCAGAAGATGAACTCAAGAACAATTAATGAAGGAAAAAGAAAGAAAGGTGAACCTAGGACTAATAAGAGAAGAAGACTACAAATCCCAGAAGAAGGAAATGGCAGACCACTGCTGCAGTATCTTGATCATAAGAAGGCCGTGGATAAGTGTTCATTTGAGACTGAAACATGGAACACAGTGCAAAACTTAAAACTCAGTAGAAGGTTAAGACCTGAAAGGAAAACTAAGAACAACAAAGACTTTTTCAAAAGCTGAGCAGAGAACATGATAATGATCAAGGAAAGAGTTAGGGCTAGAACAGTGGTAATGGACAAAGTTGACAAGGTGAGCTGGTCAGCTCCTATTTTGTTTCCATTTCCTCTGTCAAAAAAGATTTCCAGATTGAAAGAGAATGTACAAAAATGACAGACATCCTTAAAGGGAAGCTTCAAAGTGTCCAAGTTCTTCCAATGCCCAAAGGAACTTCATGTGATTACTGAGCCACTGCCAGTCACCTCTGACAGCTCTAGGATGACAGGAAAGGTATCTGGGGGAGAAGAAAGCTGAGTGATCAGTTTTTCAAAAAGGGGAAATGAATGCCATCTATTGATTTTGATTCCTAGCAAAATTCCAGAACCTATTAATAGGTTACTGGATTATTATAATTATTCATGAATACCTAGAGAGGAAAATAGCCATGGTCAAAAGCCAACATGGCTTCAACAAGAACAGGTCATGTATTTGGAAGAGTGCTCAAGTCTAAAAAAAAAAAAAATCAAAATTTTTAGTTCCTCAAACTGTATCAGAAAGGGATAATTATCAAAATAGAAAATTATCAAAAACAGTGAAGCAGACTAGCTAATTTAGTTGAACATACATTTACTTATGTGATCCTGAACAAACCTTTTAACCTATTTGCTTCAGTTCCTCATCTGTAAAATGGGGTTGCACCAGAGAAAGGAATGGCAATTACTCCAGTTACCTTTGCCATGGATGATGTCCATGGAGTCACGTAGAATCCAACACGACAGAATGACTGAACAACATGCAAACTTTTGAGTTAGTTATAGGAGCACAAAACCCAAACAAGAGAGCCCCTGTCTTCAGGGAGCTTAAATTTACCCAAGAAAAGCAGCAGCACAGAGTTAAATGCAAGGCAATTTCTAGAGGCAAGTTATGTCCCCCTTTCTCCATCCCAGTGAAACAGTAATAATAGACCTAGAAAACAATATATAATTTCTAAATAAAGTGCCACTTTTTAGGATTGGATAAGGAATATCACCACTGGTCAGAATGTGAAGGCACTAAATGTCAGCAAGTCAACAAGCATTTATTAAGCACCTATTGTGTGCCAAGCCCTGTGACAAGTGCCAGGGATATGAAGAAAAGCAAAAACCAGTCCTTACTCTCAAGGAGCTCCCCGTCTAATTATTTATACCTGAGAATCTTTCCTTTTACACTGCACAGATCTCTCCAATTAGTCTTATCCAAAGCTGCCAAACTGAGATTCCTAAAGTTCAAATCTAAGCACAGATCCCCCTGCCCAGGAACCTCCAGGGGCTCCCTAACATCTCTAGGACAAAATATACTTCTTCTAGAATTTGAAGCCCTTCTTAATTTGGCTACCAGATCTTTTTTATTCTTTTTAAAGAAGTTTTTTGACGCTTAAAAAATGCCTAGGGCCAGTTAGTTGGTGCAGTGGATAGAGCACCAGCCCTGAAGTCAGGAGGACCTGAGTCCAAATTTGGCTCAGATCCTTAACACTTCCTAGCAAGTCACTTAACCCCAATTGCCTCAGCAAAAGAAAAAAAGAAAAAAAAATGCCCAACAATGTTCCTATTTTCCTTGTAACAGATACTTGACTCCCACCTAGATTTCTGTCCTGATTACAGATGACTATCTCACTGGATTGTGAGATCCTTGAGGGCAAGTTCTGTCTTTTTGTCTCCCCAGAACTTAGCCCAGTGTCTGGCACACAGTAAATGCTTAATAAATGTTTTATAATAAATGTTCAATCTAACATTCTGGCCAAACTGGTCCCTTTGCTTTTCTCCCCAGGTGACATTCTATCTTTATGTCTCTGTGTCTTAGTGCAGGCTGTCTCTACATTTGGAATATTGATACAATACTAGATTAGAGTTAGAAAGGCTCAGATTTCATGTATCTTAGACGATTACTGATCAGGTGGTTTCAGACAAGCCATTTAACCTGAGTCTCAGAGCCCTTTGCAACCTGCTCTCTCCTCCCTTCCGGTCTTCTTACACTTGACTCCCCAGTTCAGTGACTCTGGTCTCCTGGCTGTACTACAAATAATATACTTCATTTCTCAGCTCTGGTCATTTTCTCTGGCTATCCCTCTTACCTGGAATGCTCTCTTTCCTCCTTTCTGATCACTGACTTCCCTGGATTCCTTTAAGTCTTCCCCCCTTAATTCCAGCACCTTCCCTCTCTTATTTACTATTTATTCTTGCTTCCATATATATATATATATATGTATATATATATATATATTTCTTTACATTTTGTCTTCTCTGGTAGATTATAAACTTCTTGAGAGAAGGGACTGTATTTTGCCTCTTTTTATACCCCCAGCACTTAGCACAGTACCTGACACATAATAGGCACTTAATAAATGTTGACTGATTGATTTCCTTGTCTGTTAAATGAAATCAAGATTAGACATTATGAGATTCTTGTGAAAACTAAAGAAAGTAATATTTGGAAAGAACTTTGCTAATCTCAAAGTGATAGAGAAACATGACATAATTATTATCACCTCTGATTCTTAGAACTTGGAGCTTCCCTCAAAACTCTCTCAAGGGCCACCTCCAAGAGATCTTTCTTGATTATGACTGTTCTTAGGGCCCTCCTCCAATTTTTTTACATTTATTTTTTATCTGTAATACATTTTAGGTAACCCTAGTAAAATGTATACTCCTTGAGAGTGACAAAAAGATAAAATTTAACTATGGTTTCAACCATTCCTGTAAAAATTAATTGTACTTCTTAGATAATAAGACACTGTAGCTTTCTTCAAATAGTCACCTTGACCATGCCGTCTTAAATCTGATGGTCTTTTCTATCAGTTATAAAATCATTCCTTTCTGCCCTTGATAGAGAATGCTTTCTCATTCCAATATGACACCCTGCCAATTGCATTTCAAATGTGCACCATTTTTCCCTTAGGTTATTTCCCCTTCCTCTACCTCCACCTCTCCTTACTTATTCTGCATTGTTGCAGAATGCTGCTGGTTGTTGTGGACTCACAAAGCTCTAAAAGCCCCATCTGAATCTGAAGGAGCTGTCTGTGAGCTAGAGGCTTTCCTTCCTATACAACTTTATTTTTGTTTATTTGTGCTCCAGTCAGCAAATCCGGCTGACAGGGGAGACTCTTCCTGAACCCTCCAAGTAACCAGGTTGAGAAATCCGCCAACAGTTTGGTGTCAGAAGTGGGATGACTAGGAAGCCCCAGGGAAGCAGCTGAGTAGACCACCATGCAGGACAGCTAGAGATTCTTTAATTAGGTTTTATCTAGCCAGACTACTTGGGTGGCAAAGTACTTATCCTGCAAAGGATGAGTCATTTCCCCTGCAGTCTGAGAGAAGCCAAATTAAAGTGGATAGAGCCTGATGATCTGGAAAGTCCTGAGTTGCTATTTCCTCTGGACCTGCCTGTTTTCACCTCATGGCTCTCTGCATTAAAATGCTTCCTAGAATTTATAAGCTTTTGCCTTCCAGCAGCTGCTCCTCCTTCCCAAGACTTGTCCTACTGATAATAGGAAGTCATTTTACCCATTTACCTCGGTCTCCTCATCTATAAAATGGGGATAATCCTACTACTTGCCCCCCTAAAAAGGGGAATCAGGGCCAGATGTGTGAACCTCATGGCTTCATGAGAGGCTCCCATTCTCAGGGGCTCAGCTTTTGCCCTGAACTTCATGTTTCTTATCTTCTTCCTCTTCCATCGACAAAATGAGCAGACTTTCTTTCTCTAATGAGATTGTGGGCCCAGAGTAACTGAGCGGGTGGATGGTCAGACTCGGGTAAAAGAATAAATCCTTTATTCCTCCATCCTCCTTCAGAACTTCAGGGCTGGCTCTGCCCATTTCTGGAGGGCAGCTCTAAGCACTCCCTGCTGCTGGGTATCGAGTGGTGGGCTATTCCAGGTTCTCAGGCCTGTGAGCTTTCAGTACTCCCATGGTGATCGGATCCTGGACAAAGTTTGACTGATGCCCCCTGGTCTGAGCTGAGCTGAGATTTGGGTTTGGGTCTGAGCCTGTTTGAGGGTCACACAGATAGCAAAGACCATTCTCATGTTGAATCCTACTCTGAGGAAAATCTATTTATTTTTAATTCTGAGGTTAGACACCAAATAAGATGAGCATTTTCATATATGAAATAGAACAGAAAACAATTGTGAATGCCTAGATTTCCCTTTTATGTAGGTGATCAGTTGTGCTTTTATGTCCAATGTGCTCTGGGTGAGTTGTCCTTGGTACTGATCCTCATACAAGGTACTCCATCTCTGGCCTCCAGACCTTTGCTCTGCTGGCCAGGCACTTCCTTCTCATTTTCATTTCTTAGGGGCCTGAGTTCTCCTTCAAGGATCCACTCCAGTGCTTTTTCCAATGCCCCCAGCTGATAACACCTCCCCACCAATGTCATCTTGTAACTTAACTTTGTATCAACCAATCGATGGACAAAGTGTCTCCTCAAGAAAGGGACAATAGAGTTGGCTCCTGGAGGTAGATACTGTCTGGCTGTTTGATTTTGAGTGCTTAATGCAGTGCTTGGACAGTGAAGGTTGACTGAGTGAATTCTGCATTTTGCTTGAGTTTTAGAAAGCAGTGGAAGTTTCTTAGGCACAATGGGGTGACTTGTAGCCAGGTATCTTAGGTGAAAAGTATGGTGATTTAGCCCGTTTCTGTGGTTGATGCAGGTGACCTGCTGAAATCTGTGGGCACACGTGTGGAAGCAAATGTATTTTTTTTGCCATGGCCGTGATATCTCACACACCTTGTTTGACTTTGCATGTGTATCCCAAAGGTTTTGTATTTCTTGTGTTTTTAGTGAAAAGGAAAGAGAAGAGAGAAGGAGTGGATATCATTAGGGTTGCCATTGAAAAAAAAAAGAAAAAAGGAGGGGCAGCTAGGTGGTACAGTGGATAGAGCACCAGCCCTGAAGTCAGGACAACCTCAGTTCAAATCTGACCTCAGACACAGCTTGGCTGTGTGACCCTGGGCAAATCACTCAACCCCAATTGCCTCAGAGGAAAAAAAGGCTTAATGCAACATTAGCATTGTTAAGCATCAAATGATATAGGCTTTACATTCACAAAAATCAAATTATAAAAATACACGGACAGTAATCCTGATTTTCCTTTGCTTTCAAAGAGGACCAAGACATCAGGGAGATGATGTCATGATGTACAAATGAATTGGATTTCTGGGAGGGAGAAGGACTGTGCAGTCACCAAGAGCCTGCAGAGCCATCTGGCACCAGAGGCCAGATATGGATCAGGATCACTGCAGTTGGCCCTGGGTGCAGGGGGAGACCGCTAAGCTAAGGTCTTCAACAAGTCCCAGTTTGACTGAGGCAACAGCCAATCAGTGATTACACTAGGTAATAAATGAGGAGGAATATGGCCTCTTACCTAATCAATCAATAAATAAATCTGAGGGGAAAGACCCTCCCCCCCAGAAATACTGTTATTTCCATTCCCTCTGAGCCAGTCAGGGCCCAACAATGACCAAGAGGGACTTGACCTGTGACCTGTAGTCAGTCATTCAGTGCCAGCCTGAGTGATTTGGGTCCAAGGTGTGGTGCTAACCCGGGACCCCAAGATACTTTCTGAGGTGTCAGCATCCAAACTTACAATCCTTTGGGCAGAGCAGGGAAGGACATGATCATCCTTGTGGCCAGAGGGAAGCCAAGGGAAAGAAGAAAAGAAGAAAGAAAAAAGAAGGGAGGAAAGACCCTGCCCAGCTGGACAGGCCCTAGCCCTAGGTTCTCAAAGGGACCATGGTGTCAGAGAAGGGGAGTAATGGCATGCCAGGGAATTGGATTCTGGGAAAACTCCCCTTAAAACATACTTTAACAAAATAGGGCAAAAACCTTCGGGAACAGAGCGCAGCATCTTGCCGAGAAACTGGCCTATGTGAAGTATCCCCCAAAGGTGTGATGAAGAGAGGGGAAGCCCCAGGAAGGAGAAGGGCCCGGAGCATGGAGAGGGTCCGCGGGATGGGGTCCCACAGGGAGGAGGAGCCTCTGACCCACGAGAGGGTCACAGGGGAGGAGCCTCTGACCCATGAGAGGGTCCGGGGGAGGAGCCTCTGGGCCACGATGGGGTCCCACAGGGAGTAGGAGCCTCTCAACTAAGAGGTGGGAGGAGCCTCTGACCCATGAGAGAGTCCGCGGGAGGAGCCAATGGACCAGGGGAGAGGAACAGAAACTTCTGAATCAAGACTGGGGGCGGAGCCTCTGAGCCATGGGGGGGGGGTAGGACCTGTCGGAGGTGGGGCATGGGAGGGGCCGGAGCTGTTCCACCGTGCCCGCCCTCCCTCCCTCCCTCAGCATCTTGACCCCCGTCAATCTGTCCCACTCGGAACAGCGCCCCCGGGCCCTAGCGTGCTCAGTACACAAATCCTGAAGACACGCGTGGGGCTGCGCAGGGGCCTCTTCCCACCTCAGCGATGACAGCAAGCGGAATGGAGCACAGTTCTGGGTGCTGGGATCCGGGACCAAGCCCCACAGGTTGCCCTCTGCAGCTGGGTAGTTTGGAGTTCTGAATTCGAATTCGAACTCGGACAGTGGCTAGATGTGTGACCCTGAGCAAGTCATTTCACCCTGTTTAGAGCAAGAAGCGGCATTTCTGCCAAGAAAACCACGGGTGGGGTCACGGTGTACAGGCACACAGAGGGGGCTAGCAGGCTAGCATGTTGTGGCGCGCGCACACATACACACACACCACCCAGCCACAGAGGGCGCTGCCACGCCACGAGGGGCTTACATTCCCGGAGACCCAAAAATAGCAGACACGCCTGTGCACACACGCAGGGACGCGGAAGGCAGGGCACGCGCACACAACCTATTTCATAGGTCACGGAGGTCACGCACACCGGCAAACAACACCCCCACCCCCCCACCCCGTTTTCCATCTACATTATAGGGGAGGGGACGGGCCCGGCTGCACTGCGCCTGTGCAATCCCTACAGGAGCTTACTGACGGCGGACTTCATGTCCCAAAAGCCCCCGCCGCTCACGTGAAGAAGAGACGCAGCCGTGGAGGTCTCTGGGAAGCGACGGCAGGCTGCGCTCAAGACGCATTGCGCAGGCGCAATGTGCTCGCGGCCTGGCCAGAGGGAAACGGCCTTTGTCCCAGACTGGGCGGGGCGGGATCCGCAGGCGGCCTGGGAAGGGGTGGGCCCCTCGGGGGGCGTGGTCATGGAGGGGCGGGACTAGAGGGGCTGCAGGCCGGCCTCATGGATGCTCTGGTGCCACCTGTACCTGTGCTTGTGGTCCCCGGATAGGTCACGGCGACCGTGGGTTAGTGGGAGTCCCGGGGAGTGAGAACTCATGCGCGTGCGCGCTGCTGGGTGGGCGGTTGTGTGAGGGCAGCGGCTGTGCAGGGGCACGCTCTGGCTGCATTACGTGTCTGGTGCAGTGCCCACCCCCAGGCCCTCCCGAGTTGGACAGCTGAGCCGCTGAACCAAGATCTCCGCTGGAACATCACCAGCCACGGGGACCTCACTCCCTGGTCCATGGGTAAGAAGGTCTAAGTAAGGGGCGTGTGACGGGGGCGAGACCCAAGCGGGCAGGGGCTTGCCATTTGTCCCTCGTCCTCGGGGCCAGGAGGGGAAAGGCTGCCTGAGTGGGTTAGGGAGCCCGAGAACTAGGACACCCAGCCTTAGGGGTCTTAGAGCTCAGTGGTGGCCCTCCGCCTCCAGGAACCTCCAGGAACCTCCAGGAGCAGGGAGGTGTCCGGGAGGGCGACTTGAGGGAAATCCGAGTTTAGGGGTGTGAGGAGGACGAGGGAGCCGAGAGTGGGGGCTTTGGGGGTACCGTTGGGGTGAGCATGGGTACAGAGAGGGGAGGAGCACAGGGAGGGTGGCCCAGAGTTTTGGGGACCTTGAAAAGGGTGATTTGAGGCAGTGTTGAGAGCAGGCTGGTTTCTGGGAGGGTGAGGAGCAAGGGGGTATGGGGGCAAGGGGGGGGGCGTGTGTCGTTGAGCCTGTCTTCCCTCCCGTGCTGAAATCCAGCCAGTGTGACCCAAGTAAGTGGGGGAGTATCTGTTTTTGTTTGTCCACAAGCATCCAGGAAGCACCTACTGTGTGTCTGCTCCTGCAGAGCCCCTGCAGCACCTGCCCTCCAGGAGTTTATGGTCCCGTGGGGTAGACCAGTAGGCCACCAGTGTGCACAGAATAAATGGTGGGTCCTGAACGGGGAGGGTCCTCGGACTAGGAGGGGGCTTCCTGGTGTTTTAGTTGGGACTTGGAGGCAGTTGGGGTGGGCAGTCGGCAGAGCAGAGATCTCGGGGTGGCCAGAAATGGGACAGAGAGTTTGTGGGACGGCCAGGAAGCCGCTGGTGTCAAAGGGGAGGGGAGGGTTGAGGGGAAATCGGGGAAGATGGGGGGGTTATGAAGGGCTTTGAATGCCAAACAGAACTTTGTGTGTCTGATCCTGGAGGCGACCCAGTGGAGTTTGGGGATCAGAACCCATTTAGGAGGATCACATTGTGACCAGTGTGAGGCTGGGGGCAGGATGGAGGAAGAGCCATCAGAGAGAGGGAGGAGGAGAGCCAGGAGGGGAGGGGGTCCGGAGGCTGCCCTTTGGCCTCTAATGGAGGGCTGACCCCCGGGCCTGGGCCCTGGGACTTCTCTAAGGCTCAGTGGGGGGGCCACCTCCCAGTGCGCCATGATGCTCCTTTGCCGGCTTTGACTTTGTTTCCCCATGTGCAGCCCAGCCAAGGCTTTCCCAGGACCTTTGTTTGATGTTTTAATTTGAAAACTGATAGTCGTCCCACAAAGTAGTGCCCCCTCCCCAGTTAATGCACCTACTATGTGCCGGGCACTGTGCTAAACTATAGGGGGACTAGTGGCCAAGGGGCGGCCAGAAACAAAGGGAGAGGGCACGAGGCTGGGGGGGCGGCGATGAGGAGGATCTAGTGGGCAGGAAGCGGCCTCTGAGGCTAAACTTTGATATGGGGGTGGGGGAACTTGGAAGGCCAGACAGGGCTTTGTCTCAGATGCTGGGGTGCTAGGGAGCCAGTGGGGGGTAGAGTAGGGGTGACCAGGTTGGACCTGGCCATAGGACAATCACCCGAGTGGAGCCCCTGATTTCATCAGAGTCTTGAGGCACCTCCTGGCTCCCCTCCCCCTGCCCCCCAACGACTTCACATTTACTTTGCTCAGACATTGTACGAGACCCCTGGAGAAAGTCACAAAGGCCCGAGTTCAAATCTCAACTCAAACCCTGCCTTACTTGGGACTCTGGCAGATCCCCCCCCTTAGCCTCAGTTTCTCTCTCTGTAAAGTGGAGGCGGTAATTTCCAGGGTTTTAGTGAAGAGCAGATGAGATCAGATGTGGGCAGTACTTTCCCTAAAACAACAGCCCCCCAAGTTCCCTGTCTGTGCTAGCCCACCATTTATTCACCCACTAGAAGGAAGCTCTGGGGAGGCTGGGATCCCTGGCGCTCCGGGGAGTCCCTGGGATCCCTGGTGCTCGGGAGGCTCCGGGAGGCCGGGATCCCTGGCACTCTGGGGAGTCCCTGGATCCCTGGCGCTCTCGGGAGGCTCTGGGATCCCTGGCACTTAGGAAGTCTGTGGGAAGCTGTGATCCCTTGCACTCCGGGGAGTCCCTGGGATCCCTGGCGCTTTAGGGAGGCTCCAGGAGGCCGGGATCCCTGGCGCTCTGGGGAGTCCCTGGGATCCCTGGTGCTCGGGGGGCTCCGGGAGGCCGGGATCCCTGCAGATTCACACATTTTTCCGTTCTGCTGCATAAACGCCCATTCTGTTTGGGGGTTATTAAATTCAGACTAAAAGTAAAAATTCATTTGACGCATTGAACGATGGAGCCCCGGCTGGGCATGCGGGGTCCCGGGTAGGAGGAGGGATCTAGAATCAGCGGGACTCTCACCTCCCCCCACCCCCACCCCCGCCCAGGGGGGGTGCTGCGTCCTGTGGCCTGCTAGATCTGGGGCGGCAGCTGGGCCTTCACCTCATTGGGTGATGAGGCAGGGAGGCGGGGCTGGCAGAGAGCCTCTCCCGCTGGGGCCCTGCCCTCCATGTTCTCCCAGACTTAGCCTGCTTCTTGGGGCTCAGCCCAGCACCTGGCACTCTCCCTTCTCTGCGGGCCTTCACACCGGGCAGGGTCCCCGGAACCGTCCTCCTCAGCTCAGCTTCGGGCTGTGTTCCAAAGCCCTTGGCCCCTGGTCTTCTTGGGGAGGAGACACCCGTGGCAGCCAAGCCTGCGCGTCCACAGGCATCCCTGAAGGCCGCGGCTCGGTGCCAGGCGGCTCGGTGCCAGGCGGCTCGGTGCCAGGC
>JAJPUD010014748.1:18413-28528 GCA_023553655.1 Myrmecobius fasciatus
GCGGCTCGGTGCCAGGCGGCTCGGTGCCAGGCGGCTCGGTGCCAGGCACGGGTCACCGGGAGCTCCCAGACCAGCGGCCGGTCAGACGGTGCCCGCTCTCTGGGGGAAAGCCCACATGCAGGGGAGAGGGCCCTGGGCCCTGCTCATAAAGCACCCCAGGGGGGAGGTCTTCGGGCCTGGGCCCTTCCCCCCAAGGCTCCGAGGCCTAGGTCCCGGCTTCCCGCGACTTGGGGTTAGAAACGCCCACTTGAGGAATTGCGGCCAATCAGAACCAGGCTTGCTTTTGGTTGGCTTTGGTTTCAAAATAATGCAAAGATACTTAACCTTGGGCTAACCCCGGATGTCGCCGGCCTCCTTTCCCTCCCCCTCGGCAGAGGGCAAGTAACCCTGCAGAGCTTCACCACCCACAGCTGGATCCCTTGAGAGACCCCGATCCCAGTGAATTGCCAGGAGCCAGTGGGGGCTGGGCCCTCCTCTCCGTCTCTTTGATCTCCTTTGCCAAGGGGGAGACTGGACAGACCGCGCCCTGGGAGGGCCGCCCTTGCGGCTGTGGCCGCCATGCTTGTTCCCGCACTTGGCCCTGTGCCCCCTCTCTGGCCTCCCGAGAGTTCTCCTTCCCTTTGGGGCAGGGGCAGTTTTGTTTTCCCCTCTACCTCCAGGGCCCGCTTGTTCCAGCCCTAATGGGGAGCTCCTCCCCTGCGACTCAGCGTGGCCCTCACTTTCCCCTGCTTGCCATCCCCCCGCGCTTCTCTCCCAACTTCTCTCTCCTTCCTCAGATCTGACGGCTGGGAGCCTCCTGCCCGTCCCCAAGCAGCGCCCAGCGTCCGCCACGGTCCTGCTGGCCGCCATGCAGGTGAGGGGGGCTCCCAGCTCCCAGACCGCAGATGCCCCTCCTTCTTGTGGCTGGAAGGACCCCTAATGAGACCATCCCTGGGACCCATAAATAGTGAGGAAAGTTTGCCCTCAGGGGCCTCCTTACTTTGGGAACCGAGGCCCAGGGAGGGCAAAGCTGGGCCTGGGCCCCGGGGGTCCTGATTGCCCCGAGCCAGGTGGTGCTGTCCCTCCTGGCCCCTCCGCGGGAAGGACTGGGCTGGGGGCTGGGCTGGCATGAGGGTGCTTGTATTTTAGGAAGCAGTGACCTTCAGGGATGTGGCTGTGGACTTTGACCAGGAGGAGTGGGCCTGTCTCTGTCCCCCTCAGAAGGAGCTCTACCGGGAGGTCATGCTGGAGAACTACAGGAACCTGGTCTCACTGGGTAAGGCAGCCCCCCTAGGATGGGAGGCCGGGTAAGGAGACCCCCTGGGACGGGAGGCCGGGTGAGGAGGCCCCCTGGGACTTCAGGCTGGGTAAGGCTGGGTCAGAAAGGTAAGGTGGGCACTCTGGAGTAGACTGCTCTGGTGGGAGCTGACTGCAGTAGTGAGAGAAGCAAAATCAAATTCGTGCTTTTCTTTTTCAACAAGCTTGCTGTGGGTTTGCCAGCACGCTCATTTTCAGACCCGTCCCTCTTAGTCCGTGCCGCCCTTCTCCACCAATCCCTTCTTGTAACAGAGATTTAAAAAGGAGGAAAAAGCAGTTTGGACAAAACTAAGTAATGAGAAGGCCGTATCTGACAGCCCTACCCATAACCCCCTGCCCGTTCCCCACCTCATGGCCATGATCCACCGGCCCATACCCAGCATCCTCTGTCTTATTGCCAGTGTTCTGGCCGCCTAGCCATAACCCGCTCCCCCTCCCCCCAAACCCACCGTCCCCTTCCTCTGCACGCACAAGGGGGCATGGCAGGTTTCCCCAACCTCCTCCAAGGTCCTTTCTGGGCTGAAGACCAGAGGATTTCCCCCTTCCCCCTTAGCTCGGCTGGGCCGTTCTGACCCTTTGGTCATCTCCTCCCCAGGAGCAGGACTTGTGGGCCCCAAACCACACCTGATATCCTGGTTGGAAGAAGAGGGGCCACAGTCATGGGGTGTTCAGGAAGGGATCCTGAGAAGAGCCCATGCACAAGAAGGAGGGCACTCCAGCAGGGATGGAGGAGCCGGCTCGAGGAGCAGCCCAGCTGCCTTGGAAGGATGGGAGGGGGCAGGTGGGTGATGAGGAGGGTGAGGGATGGGAGGGCATTTTTCATCTAGCTTGTAAGGGATACCTTTAATGGAGGCATTCTGAATTTGGGGTTCGTGAACTTTAAAAAAATAACTGTTTTGGAAACAGAAACCGGTTTCCTTTGTAATTGTGAGCATTTGTTTTATGCGTTTAAGACGATTTCTTTGGGAAGACTCCTTTGGAAGCTGTTGAAGTCTGGGTCCCAATTCTCAGAATGCTGATTTATTCCCATAAAATAAAAGACATTGTATTACAAAGGAAGTTAATTATATCCAAATAGAATTACCAATATTTGGAAATAAAAGTTCAGGGCTGCAGGGCTGGGGACCCCTGCCCTCTATGTATAAGTTCAAGGCCCTTCACCTTTCTAGTCACCCTCCTCCTTGGTGGGACAATGTCCTTTCTTAAATGTAATTTCTGAATTTGAACTTAGTGCTTGCTTCAGATGTGATGTGACTCAGGAGGAATACCATGAGACTCCAATTTCCAGACTCGAACAATGTCCCTCTTAATATATCCTGGCATTGTGCCAATTTTCTGTACACCAGTGGCATTTATGATCCAAGTCAAGGATGGCCTGGTCCAGAACTGTCAAATTTGCAGCACAAAATTCCCCAGTGAGTACTGAACCAGATTAAAATGTATTTGGGAAGTATTAGACAAATAAAAATACAGTACAACATAGATAATGCTAATTTGTGATTTTCTAAGTCAATATGAGGCCCACAAGGATCTGTCTCTATTTGAATCTGACCCAGTGCCCTACCTTTTACCATAGGTCCCTTGCAACTTGAGTTCAATTTGTTTTCATTATTTTTTTTTCCCAGCTTGGAATATTAAACTTGAGAATGAGGAGTCATCTCAAAAGCAAGAAGGAGGAGGATCACCTTGGATCTTCATGAAGAGAGTCAAGGGAAGTGTCCCCAAGAACCACTTATTAGGGGAGGTTCCTATTCAAGAGATCAGTGTGTGGAAGCACGTGGCAAGCCTTACAGGAGACCCTCCAGGGAAATTCCTATTGCAGGAGAGAAGCTTTGGGCCATTCTCCTTTCTTCCCAGGAAAATCAGTAATCAGCAAGGAGTCCAATCTTGTATTAATCTTGAGAAGAGCTTCAGTCAAAGTGTCTACTGGCCCACAAGACCATGGGATTATAACGGATATGAGAATCTCTCTCATTATCACACAGCCCTCATTCAACACCAGAGACTAAATAATAAAGAGAAACCTCATGATTTTGAACAATGTGAAAAGACTTCAAATCTCACTCACCATCCGAGGATTCACAGTGGCGAGAAACTTTTCGAGTGTAAGGAATGTGGGAAGAGTTTTAAGCGAAGTTCACACCTCATTCAACATCAGAGAATTCACAGCGGAGAGAAGTCTTATAAATGTAATGAATGTGGAACAGCCTTTAGCCAGAACTCCCATCTTGTTAGACACCAGAGAATTCACACTGGAGAGAAACCTTATCATTGCAAAGAATGTGGGAAGGCCTTCAGCAGGAGCTCCCACCTCATCCAACACCAGAGAATTCACACTGGAGAGAAACCTTATGAGTGCAAGGAATGTGGGAAGGCCTTTAGTCGGAGCTCGGCCCTTACTCAGCATCAGAGACTTCACAGCGGGGAGAAACCTTACACGTGCAAAGATTGTGGGAAGGCCTTCAGCTGG
Organism: Myrmecobius fasciatus; assembly: GCA_023553655.1. Taxonomy (NCBI): domain Eukaryota; kingdom Metazoa; phylum Chordata; class Mammalia; order Dasyuromorphia; family Myrmecobiidae; genus Myrmecobius; species Myrmecobius fasciatus. The sequence goes on from JAJPUD010014748.1 coordinate 22,180, forward strand.
AGCTCGGCCCTTACTAATCACCAGAGAATTCACACTGGAGAAAAACCTTATAAATGTAAAGATTGTGGGAAGGCCTTCAGCTTTAGTTCACTGCTTACTAAACATCACAGAATTCACACTGGAGAAAAGCCCTATGAGTGTAAGGAGTGTGGGAAGGCCTTTAGCCAGAGCTCAGCCCTTATTAAACATGAAAGAATTCACAGTGGAGAGAAGCCTTATGAGTGTAAGGAGTGTGGGACGTCTTTTAGTTGGAGCTCGGCCCTTATTCAACATTATAGAATTCATACTGGTGAGAAACCTTATGTGTGCAAGCAGTGTGGGAAGGCCTTCAGCCAAAGTTCAGCCCTTATTAAACATAAAAGGATTCATAGTAGAGAGAAGCCCTTTGAATTTAAAAAACGTGGGACAAATTTCCATTGGAGCTCAGCACTTATTCACCATCAGCGGATCGGCACTGAAGAGAAATCTTAAAAAAGCAAAAGATGAAAGCCTTCAGCCACAACTCATCCCTTATTCAGGAAAGAATATTTAGAGGAGAAATGTCTATGTAAGCGAGGAATATATAAAGCCCTTCGTATAAAGTTCAAACCTTACTTGATATCAGAAAATTCTTACTGGAGGAAAACTGAATGTTGAAAGACCTTTAACAAACAGCCTTCAGTATGGTTTAATTGCACATCAGCCAGTTCATTCTGGGTAACAACCTTAAGAGGGCAGAAAATTTGGGAAAGCCTTCAGACCGAGATCTAACCAACTTTACCACCCATGAGGTCATCCTGGAGGAAATTACTTCACGCAAAAAAATGTGGGAAAGAATAAATGTAACTATCCAAACCTAACTCCATATTGTCACCTCAAAAAAGTAAGAAATTTTAAAAATACATAAAAAAACAATAAAGAAAAGCAAGGAAAGAAATCACTACCAAGAAAACCTTGCAGAAAAACCAGCAGAGAAGCCAAACTAATAAGTTCATTAAAAACAATTCCTTTGCCATGAGAGAGAGAAAAAGCAATGAAAAATCTTTAGAAGAAATTATACCAATATGGAGCCTTGAAAAATGAGAATAGAACAGAGTGAGTGAGAATTTTATCAAAATAGAAGATGTGAGGAGAAAATTTGGAGCTCTTAAAGAAGAATTTCAAAAGATAAACAGAACTGACTGTAGAATAAAAGGTAAAAAGTATTAATAAGATGGATACTATGAAAAGCAAACAGCAGAAACTGATCACAGAAATGCTAAGATGTAGCAGGAAATATTGGAACAAAGTTAAAGGATAGCAAAATTGGAAGAACAATTGAGAGCTCCATAGACTAAGGCAAATGAGCTCCAAGACAGAGCTTGGTGAGCCAGTCTGAAAACCATTGTCCCCACCCCCAGAAACAAAGACCCCTGAATACCGTATTTCTAGAGATCATAGGAAACTGCCTGGGAATATTGGACTTAAGAGTCCACAGGAAGTTGTCACAGAGGAACCTTCCCCCATTCCCACCACCATGTTACCTTATTAAGAAAAATAGACAAGAAGTTCTAGTGCTTCAGAGTAAAAGAAAGAATCTTTTACAATGCAGGAAGAGTTGGTTCATTTAGCAAGAAATCCTTTATCTTGTTCCTTGAAGATTTCTCATGATGGAAGAAAAGGTAAGAAAAAAGTTCCTTATTCTGAGAAGCAAATAAAACTTGTTTATATCCAAGAATAATGTCCCACAAAGCTGGGCATGAAAGAAAATTTACTTTTGACTTCCATTTGTTCTTTGTGAGAGCTAAATATGAGCAGGAAAAAAATAATCCCTGTCTCTGGTGAAGGAGACAACATGTAAATAGCTAGCGACAGACAATAGATTCTGACCAATAGGGAATTCTCTCAGAAGGGAAAGCAGTCAGCCAGAGGTGCAGCAAGTCTGGGCTGAATTTTGAAGGAAGCCAGAAATACCAAGAGGCAGCCTTGAGAAGGCACAGTATTCCGGGCACAAAGAGTAGCCAGTACAAAATTAGAACATACATGTCCTGTAGGAGGAATGTCTACACAGCCAGAATGGAGCAAGTGTGGAAGAATGTAAGGTAAGAAACATAGGAAGGAAGGAAGAAACAGGTCATAAAGAGCTTCAGATGCCTAACAGGACACTGCATTTTATCCTAGAGGTAATAGGGAGCCACAGAGTTGATGAGTAGGAGAGTGACATGGTCAGATCTACATTTTAAGGACAATCATCATGACTGCTGAGAGGAGGACCAATTGGAAGGCTGTTACAGTAGTCTGGGTGAGGGTGATGAGACCTGAACCACAATGTGGCTATGTGTGTGGAGAGGGGCTAGATACAGCAAATGCCATGAAGGTAAAAAGAAGGTTGGGCATGGATTGGGTCTGTGGGGAGAGTGAGACACAATCCTGGGGGGTCAGTAATAGGGAAGTTTGGACAAGGAAGGGTTTGGGGGGAAAGAGAACGAGTTCTGTTCTGGACATTGATCTGAGGTGCTGGTGGGACTGGATCAGGAAAGGTTCCAGAGCTGGACTCAGGGATTTGGTATCTTCTGGACAAAGGTGGTAGCTGAGAGCAGGTGAGGGTGTACGGAATGGGAAAATGCCCAGGACAGAGCCCTGGGCATACAGGGAGGTAGAGCTCCACAGAAGTGTGGGGATCCCTAGCCAGGACCAGGACCGAGGAGAGAGACCCGGAGAGATCGCATTCCGGAGGGATGGGAGGTAAGAAGAAAGGATTGAGAAAAACATAAGTTTGGCAATTAAGAGGTCTCTGGTCACTGAAGAAAGATGAGGTCAGAAGCCAGACTGTGGGACAAAAAGGGAGAGGAAAGGGGGGAAGGTACTGACTGTAGATGGCCTTCCCAGAAGTTTGGCGGGGAAGGGAAGGGAATAAACATTTATTGGATGCCTACGAGTACTTTAAATGTATATTATTTGATCCTCACAACAACTCTATAAGGTAGGTCTTATTGTCCCCATTTTAGAGATGGGGAAACAGGCAAACAGGTCAAGGATCCCACAAGTTGTGTCTGGCTGGATTTGAATTTGTTCTGATCAGACCAAATTATCTTAATGGGACAAAAAGGAGAGGAAAAATTGAAGGATATTCAAACAAAGGGGAGATTTGAAGAAGAGAAAAAGGAAACTCATGAGCTGTTGTTACCTGAGCTGGGTCAGAGAGTGGGGAGGAGACTGTAGCTGCCAGTAGTGGGCGCTGGCTTTGTCCACAAAGCCCCCCAAGAAGGCCAGGTCCAGCCTCCAGAGTTCTGGACCATGGGAAGACAAGGGGGCAGACAGGGTTTGGATCAGATGGATTCAAGCAAATGGAAGGTTGATGATCGGGAGAAAGAGGAGGTGTCAGAGGTAATGAGCAGGGTTTGATGGGGGAAAATGAGCCACAATCATGACCTCTGACATCCAAGCTCTCTTTACACAAATCTTTAGGATGAAGAGCTATTCTTCAGTAGACCAAACAAAAGAGGAGAAATAAAAAGTCATTGGATAAAATGAGAATGTTTTCAGATGAAGAAATCCAAATTATTGGTAACTCTGAAAAGTCAGGCAGCTAAGGGCTGGTGGGAAGAACATGGGGCTCGGAGTGAGGAAGACTCAGACACCGCCAGGCTGTGGGACCTGGGGCAAGCCACTTTGTCTCTGCCTCAGTTTTCCTCATCTGCAAAAATGGGGAGAGCAGTAACCCTTTTTTGTCAGGATTGTTGTGAAAAGTCAAATGAGATTGCAAACTTTTAAGTGCTGTGTAAATGCTACCAATTTTCTTCTTTTTTTAAATAGTTTTGTTTTGTTTTGTTTCTTAAGGCAGTTGAGTTTAAGTGACTTGCCCAAGCTGTGTGGCCACACAGCTAGTAAGTTTGTAAATGTCCTGAATCTGGAACTGAACTCAGATCCTCCTGACTGCATGGCCGGTGCACTAGCCACTTTGCATCTGGCTATCTGATGCTACCAATTTTCATGACAGAAATACACATTAATAAGGCATCACCTTATTAGCAAATTAGCAAAAACAAGAAGATCCAGTGTTTTAGGGCTGTAGGAAGATAGATCTCTTCAGTCACTGCCAAAGGGGTTATGAACTGCTCCCTGTGGCATGGAGAACAGTCAACAAACAATTATTAAGTGCCTACTGTGTACCAGCCACTGCTAACTGTTGGGGATATAAAGAGAAGCGAAGTACAGGCCCTGCCCTCAAGAAGCTCGAGCATAAATCCAAAGCTGGAAATTGTGTGGGGCTGGGGAGAGGAGACCCTCCCCCAGGGTTTGATAGATCCTGCAGCCAGTGTCCCAGTTGCACAGCTGAAGTTATCTTGCAGATTGATGAGTTTCTGGAGATTGTGATGTCCAGGAAAGTGGCCAAGAGGAAAATGATGAAGCGTGTTCACCGATTGTCATCTTTAGTGGTAGGACGTTAGGGAGGAGTTCTCCAGTGCCCCAGATCCATCTTCTCCTGTCAGAGGGAGGGATCCCAGCGGCCAGGGCAGCTGAATGGGGGAGCCTTTCAGGGTTGATTTCATCTTTGGGGATAAGGAGCTTCTGGAGATGGTGAGATCCAGGAAAGCCATCATGTGGGAAATGCTGTTTGGAAATGGGGGAGAAAAATTAGCAATTGTCCTAACCTTTGACCCAGAGCTCATTGCTTGTGTCCTTATCCCTGAAAGTTAAATCTGAGTGACCAGACTTTTCATTTCATTTCAGTGACAAACATTTGGGTGGGAGACTCCACACGTTCAGGACAGGTGCAAAGATGCTTGTTAAGGTTCTTGGTGATAAGAAGCCGAAGTGAGCCCAGCGTTTGCAGAGTGGCTGAGCAAGCTGGGATTTCGTAGAATTTTATTGCGTCCTGCAGATCGAAGAATATGCAGACTTCAGAAACCTGGAGATCTCATGAGGTGAAGCTGAATGAATTCAGCAGAACCCAATACCTGTTTCTAGGGAAAGCTCATCTTGGCCCATCTGGTCAGCAGCTGGCAGACTTTAGAGATGGAAAATGGCCTTCCAGCAATCAGAATCACACTATTAGGCTTGTTTGATTTTTTTGAGGCTGAGAGGAGAGAACTAGGAATCCACCTCGGTGGTCAGTCAACCAAGAAACCCATGTTGGGCATTGTGCTACCTGCTGGAAAACAAATTTATCTGTCTACTTCCGCAAAGAGCTCAATTTTAATGGGGAAGAAAACACTGAAAAGGCAGCTGAAATTAGTAGGGAGACATGTACACAAGGTCTGCAGAGGAGGACGGAAGGTCCTGGTTCTCTTCCTTCCTCTCAGACCATTCCAACTCTGTCACTGGCCCTTCATCTTCTGACTCTAGAATGTAAGGATCCTCAAAGCTGTGGACAGGGCTGGCTCTTGCCATCGAGATCTTTCCTCCTCCCTCACACGGCTTAAGTGACTGATGGTTTTAAATGGTGCTGACCTCTCTCTCTTACCATCCCAGCCTTCCCTAAGAGCTCTCCGTCCCTCAGCGATTCTGGGACTTCTCATGTCTGTTTGTAGGGCATGGGAGAGCACAGGTCGAGCTAGTATGTCCCCTTTAGGACATAAATTTAGTCAGGTGTAGCCACTTTCACAGTTCTTCTCTCATCCCTCAGATCTGCTGACCCTGAGAGAAGGACAGAATGGCAACTTGGGCCCCTGGCCAGAGCCCAGGTGAGTTGAGGTCTGCTTTCTCCTTAGGACAATCCTCCCACTTCCCTACTTCTTGGCCATTTTCTTGGGGATGACAGTAGTGAGACTAGAGGGGCTGGGGGCTCTCTAGGAGAGTCCCCTCTCAGTTGTAGATTGACCTGAGGACTTCCACCCTAATTTGAAGATCTCTGGCTTTTGGCACCCACTCAAGAGCTTGGTGGAGTCTCCTAGAATAGGGTATAGAATAGTGTTTAGTGTATAATACAGATGAGATCTGGGACAACTATTTAATAGTTTAGTGTATAATATAGACTGGGTCTAAGACAGCTTTTAATAGTTTAGTGTACAATACAGCTGTTTAATGGTTTAATGTATAATATAGACTGGGTCTAGTACAGCTACTTATTGGTTTAGTGTACAATATAGACTGGATCTGGGATAGCTACTTAGGAGTTTGGTATATAATATAGACCAGGTGTAAGACAGCTGTTTAATGGTTGAGTGTATAATATAGACTGGGTCTAGGACAGCTGTTTAATGGTTGAGTGTATAATACAGACTGGGTGTAGGACAGCTGTTTAATGATTTGATGTGTAATATAGATCAGGTCTAGGACAGCTGTTTAATAGTTGAATGTATAATATAGACCGGGTCTGGGACAGCTGTCTGATAGTTGAATGTATAATATAGACCGGGTCTAGGGCAGCTGTTTAATGGTTTGATGT
>JAJPUD010014748.1:28538-39898 GCA_023553655.1 Myrmecobius fasciatus
GACCGGGTCTAGGGCAGCTGTTTAATGGTTTGATGTGTAATATAGACCGGGTCTGGGACAGCTGTTTATTTCCTCCACGAGAGTGTTACTGAAACATGAAGCAATGCCTTAGAGTTACAGCGTGCTTGCCTCCAGGTTTGTGTCTCTAGCAAGCCAGTCCAAGCAGTTTGGTGTCTTTGTCCTGCAGCTTTCCTCTTGTCCAAGAAGGACACAACCCCCAACTTTTGGGGACTCAGCGCTGCTCCCAAGGCCAACAACAATCCATCTTGGCTCCCATTTAGTCTCCTATGCTAAGGAAAAGGCACAAGCTCCCCGAGGCCGGCTGACAAGCATTCCATTTCTGCAGACAGAGGCACAAAGTGACCAGCTTGGCCATCGGACAGGAAGAGAGGGGTCGGGAAGGTGATGTCACCCCTTCTCAGGCCCCCAAGGCAGGCAGTGAGGGCATTGTGGTGACCTCCAGGTCTGAGCCCCAGAGGTACTCAGTAACTACAAAGTCTGTGTGGAAGGGACTTTCCCCCACCCCCACAACAAGACTCAGGCTCAAAGGGTTACAGGATATGGACCCTATACAGACTCTGTGGACCCTTTAAGCCAATGAGAGAACTGAGCCCCAGAAAGGTGGAGGGACCTGCTCAGCAGCATCCATGGCCAAGCATCCCTCACGCCAGAGTAGCTGCTCATGTTTGTGGACTGACCGACTGCCTGAGGCCCACAGGAAGCTGGCCTTGGGATCCAGATTCTCTGGCTGTGGTTCCAGAGCCTCCTTCACAGCATGGTTCCATGTCACCACCTTGTCTGTCCTAAAGAGTCAAATGTGGTCCTTAGAGATGACTTGCTAAAGTTCCCAGCTAATTCTGGAAACGGGCCCAGAGAGGGGAGATCACACAGCCAATGAATTGCCAAGGTGGAACAAAACCCAACTATTCTGACAGTGACCAGCAACACGTGGCCCTCTCCCTGCACACGTTCCTTCCTCCCAGGACACCTTCAGACCCACTTCCTCGACCCCCCCCCAGGGCCAAATGTCCTTTCTCTTCCCTTGGGGCAGCCGCTTGGCCAGCTGGAAGTCAGCTGTTTGCTGAAAGCCTCAACATTCAGCATAGGGTTAGGGATGGGGCCGAGCCCTCACTTTGGGAAGGAGGGAGGTTGAGCTCTGCTGACCAGTGATATCACTCCATGGCCCCAGTAACTGTGTGTGTGTGTGTGTGCATGTATGTAGTTGTGGGTGTGCATGTGTGCATACTGCGCCGTGTGCCTTCCAAATCCTGCCTGCCTTCTGCCATTTTTTGGTGGTGGCTTTTTCTTTAAATCAGATTTTATTTCATTTTCAGATCTGGATCCTTTTCCCCCATCTCTCCTCCCCTCAGCCTCATTGAGCATGTTAGAAAAACACAATCCCTGTCACAAACAAAGTGGGATCCTGCGCCGTGACAAAAGCATATGGGTGTCAGTCCCCTGGTTAGTCATGGGGACGTGCTTCCAAGTTGCTTTCCAAAAAGGCCGGTCCAGTCCACGGCTCCACCAGCTGGCAGCATGAACCTGTCTTTCCACATTCCTTCCAGCATTTGTCATTTTCCATTTTTGACCTCTCAGCCAATCAGGCGGGCACAAAGTGGTGTTGCTAGCCATTTTTCAATCACTTCTGACTCTTCCTGAGCCTTTTGGGGTTTTCTTAGCAAAGATACTAGGGAGTTTGCTATTTGCTTCTCCAGTTCCTCTTATAGATGAGGAAAGACAGGGTGAAGTGATTTACCCAGGGTCATACAGTCCAGATTTGAACTCAGATCTTCCTGACTTCAGGCTTGGCACTCTACCCACTGTACCACCTAGATGCTCCAGGTATGAGATAGAATCTCAAAATTGGTTTAACTTGCATTTTAAAGCATTTTTCATATAATTACTAATGGTTTAAATTTCTCCCTCTAAAAACCACCTCTTCTTGTCCTTTAGTTTTTTGCCAATTGGGGAATGGCACTAGATTTTGTCTCCCTATTTCTTTTTTTTTTTTTTTTTTTTTTTTGGCTTTTTTCGCCGAGGCAGTTGGAGTTAAGTGACTTGTCCAGGGTCACACAGCTAGGAAATGTTAAGTGTCTGAGGCCGGATTTGAACTCAGGTCCTCCTGACTTCAGGGCTGGTGCTCTATCCACTGCGTTGTCTCCCCACAATGCCCAGCACAATGCCCAGCACAAAGAAGGTGCTTAATAAATATTTATTAACTGACTGACTTCTAGTTTTAGCTGCATTCGTTTTGTTTGTGCAAAAACTAATTTTATATTATCCACATTATTCATTTTACCTGCTATGAATCTTTCTGTATCTTATTTGGTCCCGAACTCTTCCCTTATCTGGAGATCTGAGAGGTAATCCCTTCCATTCTCCAATTTGTTTGTGGTGTTACCCTTTATGTTTAGTCGTATCCCTGTTTATTTGGGACTTGCCTCAGTACATAGTGTGAGATGCTGGCCTAGGCCTACTTTCTGCCAGTCTGCTTCCTGGTCTTCTCAACACATTTTTATCAAGTGTGAGTTCTCGCCTCCATAGCTGGGATCTTTGGGTTTATCAAACACTGGGCCACCAGGCTCTTTGCTTCTGTCCCTCTTGGGAAGGCAATCTGCAGCTTGGGCACCCACAGAACTATAATCTCCTTGCCCATGGAAGGTCCTGGAGGCCAAGCTCATCCGTTTGGGACAAGGGGAAGAATACAAACATGGGATCCATAAGGTGGAGTCCCAGAAAGCAGTTGTCTGGGAGGGAGGGAGCTCCAGCAGGCAGCCAGCAGGTAGGCAGGGCCATCTGGGAAGTGTTCATCAACAAGCTCCCCATTGAGTGCCCACTTTGTGCTGGGCATTGGGCTTAAGATTGGAACACAAAGATAAATGTAAAATAGGTTCCCCCAAGGAGTTTACAGTTTATCAGGGAAGACCACGCCTACATGCATAGGTACATCAAGGTAGAGCAAGCATTAATTAAGCCCTTCTTGTGTGCCAGTGTGCTGTGCTGAGTCCTGGGGATAAATGGCAAACACAAGTGCATTTGTTGGGGGAGAGAGACAACTTGCAGCTGACTATGTCCTGTCTGGGGGAGGTGCTGGTGGAGGAGGAGGGCTGGGGAAGGCTCCATAGAAGGCAGCCAGCAGGCACCTCACCACCTCCCATAGCATGACTCCTAAAATGGCATTTGCTGGTGCGCTGCTTATCTGTGTAGCCAAGGGTGAGGTCCCTTATAAAGATTCAAATGATTTTCTTTCTCAGCTTCTTTTGGCCTGGCATACTGGGCTTCAGCAGCTGGAGCCCCCTCAAAATCCAGCCTCCCCAGGGACATCAGCGGGCACACTGCAATGGGATGTCCCCCAGAATGGCCACATCCAGAAGATCAGATTATGGAAGGAAATGGAAACTTCCCAGCAGAGACTCTGGGGAAATCCCTTTCCCAGCAAAGTGGTTTTAGGAAATTGATCTCTTTGGAAACATAGCCTCATTTGGAAAGGGAGTCCATGTGTCTCCCTTTGGGAGACCCTGGAGGCATGGAGTTATCACGAATGTGGGGATGTTTCCTGTTGCTACACAGTCCTTGGTGACCCTACAGAGAAGTTGTAAGTGAAGCTAGACTTCCTGTTGTGAATAATTCTGAGGAGGAACTTAATCAGTGTAAGGAACATGGATGGACCATTAGAAGATGTTCACATCAGAGAACTTAGAGTGGAGAGAGGTCTTGTAAATGGAAGGAATGGGGGAGAAGCTGGAGTCTGAGCTGGTACCTCCCTCAGGAGCAGAGAATCTGCAGAGAGAGGCCTTGGACATGGAAAAACTGGGTCTTTTACCCTCACCGGGGATCAACCCTCACTCAACATCAGACACATCCCCCTGGCAAGAAACAGGAAAGTCAGGAAGGTGGAAGGGCCTTCAGCCCCAGCCCGGCCACTACAGAACATCAGAAAATCCACAGTGGGTGACGAGGCCTTTAGCTTCAGCTTGGAAATTACAATTTATGCTAGAAAAAAAGTGAATATAAATACCATGGAACCCCCTTCATTGGGTCATCCTTTGCATCCAGTCACGCACAAGAGTCTTAAAAGCATGATGACTGTAATCTTCAGGGAACAACCAGCCCTTATTAAATGCAAAAGAATTTACATTGGAAAGAAGCCATATGTCTCTCTTCCTTATAAAGGCTGGCTAGGTGGCCCAGTACACTGGGTTTGGAGTCCGGAAGATCTGACTTCTTACTAGTGGCAAAATTCCGGGAAGGTCCCTGGCTGCCTCATTTCTTCAATTCTACAATAGCGACAACATCTACCTTGCAAGGTTGTTGGATCGAATGACAAATTTGTAAAGTGCTTAGCCCAGGGCCTGGCACATAGTAGGTGTTACAGAAATAATTATTTGCTTTCTTTCAGAGAGGAATCCAGGTGTTGCTAAAGCAAAAGATATACTTTTTTGAAAGAAAAGAAACCACATAAAGAGAAAGTAGAAATGCCTTCAATGCTGGGCCCTTGTTCTTGGACTCATTCAATTGACCTGTGAAGAGGGACAGAGGCCTTCAACAAGTGCATGACCCTCATTAAATGTGAAAGAGTTGTTTCCCTGGAGGTTCTGGGCCTTTCATTCTTCCCAATGGCTTTTATTAGCATTTCATTTGCTTGCATCATGTACCCCTTTTCATGTGATTTTGAAGGTCTGGGTTAACTCCCAGATATTGCATGAACTTGGTTATGGGGAATGGAACTTATCTCTGTGGCTTTTGTGGAAACCTCTGCAGTCCGCCACTTTCACAAAGCTGCTAATATTAATTTTCTGTTTCCTAAGGACACTACTGTGTCCTCTGCAAAGCCATCATCTTATCCCATGTATGATAATGATGTGTAATAATAAGCTCAAATAGATATAGGGCCCAAGGGGAGGAAGTTACACCGTGAAAGGTTATGACAATAGGAGAGGTTTTCCTTTTACAGTTCTTTGGGGGTGGGACATAGAGAACATCATAAAAAGGCAAAATAGAAGTTCTTAATTGTATGAAATTTAAAATTTTGCACAAACATAATGCCGATAGAATATAGAGAAGCAATCAATTGGGGAAAAAAATCTTTCCATCAAATATTGATTTAAATATAACACCAAGAATCATTTCCTAGGAGATAATTAGTGGGCAAAGAGTATGAATAAAGTATTCCCCAAACCCCTCCCCTCCAAGTAATTGCAAATTATAAGGGACTCTTTGGAGCATGCTCTGAATCATTTGTAATAAGGTCATCAAAAATTCAAATAAGCAGAAATGACAAAAAGGAAATCGTTATTATTGAGGGGTTGTAGGAAGAGGAATGGGGGAGGGGAGGAAGGGGAACAAGCATTATTGAGCCCCTCAGTTCACTCTGCAGCTGCTGTCCTGTCTGAGTTCAGTTCCCTGGAGTAAGATATCCCCCAGAATGAATTTATCACTTCTAGTCTCATTGCTGTTCTGCCAACTCAAGCCTAGACAGATTCCACCTTCCTCAGCTTCCTCTTCTCTTTGACTGCAGGGACCAAGGGTGACCCACAAAACTTCTCTTAATAACTTTCTTTATAGAGGGCAGAGACTGGACTCTGGACTTGTTTTTCTCTCTTATCTGCTGCTCTGCTAGGTTTCAACTCCACAGAACAAGATGCACCTGTGTTGAGCATCCCCTGGCTCCATTTGCCCACTTTCCTGCTCCTTTGTGTTGGTCATAGATGGTCTTTATTGTTTGTCCTTTGTTTTCCAAGAGGACCAACAACTTCATGGGGAGAAATCTTGATTCATGCTTGTGTGTAAATTGGATGTGAGACAGAGCTGTACAGAGTCCTCAGCCTCACTCTTCCTGATCATTGAAATCTGGTGGTGGGACAAAAGTCCAGACTATAAATGGTGGCCCAGGATGCAGTGAGTGATGTGGGGTCTTCAATGTCTGGCCAAGCTCTATGCTCTCCACAGTGCCTACTTCTGTTGCCTTTATGGCCATTGGAATGGCCATTTGCCCATTGCACCAGATGCTTGGAATGAACATCTTCTTAACTCACTGAAAGAGTTTGAGACCCATTGGTTACCCTCACCCTGGTTTACGTGGGCTGGTTTTACGTGGCCGCCATGTGTGCTCCAACTAATTGAAACCATAGGTGACAGTTGGTGAGAGATGGACCCAGATGGATGAGCAGTCCTGAAAAGGGCTCAGCAACCCTCACCCCAGAGGGTCTAGTCCTCCTGGATACCTTTTTTGTTCATTGTGCCCTCAGGCTTGGCACAGTGCCTGGTGTATAGTCCATGCTTAAGAAATTGGACTGCATTGGATTGGACATTAAGATAAGGCTTCAGTGAGAACCGCCATGGTGGGTCCATTTTTGACAAGGTCACTTAGCTGGTAGAAGAAGGAAGAGTCCAAAGTATAATTCACAAACATGCATTTCTTCCTTCATGCAGATTTTAGCAAAGCAATTGATCACTCAATATTTGTACTGATTTGATTACAAAATTCTCCTTAAAGAAATAAAGAACCATTTAAATGAAGGAATAATCAGTGCTTTTGATTCCAGGTCACCTATATAATAAAAGGGACAATCCTACCAAAGTTATTCACAGATTTAATGCCATGCCAGATAGAACTCCAAAGGGATCTCTCCAAGAGAAGCATGATTGGAAAGGAAAGGGAGTTATTTATGTGAAGAGAGCAAGTCCTCTCTCTGGGCATAGATGGCTCTTCAATCCCAGGTCTGTTGGAACTGGTCTGAATTGTCTCATTGTGGAAAAGAGGCACAAATCACAATCCTTTTAATCACAACCACATACACAATGATGAAATTCCTCATGGGGACACTAGTCACATGCTTAGAGATAGAATTCTCCACACCAATTTTGTGTGGTGGCCACAGAGGCATCTGGGAAATGAGTCCATTGGTTCCAATGTTCAAGTGAAGAGAGCAAAAGCGAAGATTAGAGAAGGAAGCCTGCATTTCCAGTAGCACCAGATCAGGTGGGCATGGCCATAATGGGATGGATTCTGCCATGCTTCCCTTCCTGGAATGCCCTCTCGCCTCCCTTCTGCCCATTTGGAATTTAAGGTGCCAGCTCCTCCAAGAAGCCCTTCCTGATTGGTGACAATTACCCTCACTATTCTCCTGCTGATACTTAGAGGAGACCTAAGGATTCTAGCTAGTACATATCAGAAATGTGATGGAGAGCTCAGATCCAGGAACCTTGCTAACACTTTGCTGCTAACTAATGATTGTCCTTCCTGAAATGCAGCCCCAAACTGACCATTGTGTTCCTGCTAGGTCCCAATAAAAATTTTGTACAGAGGGCCCCTCACCTGCCTGGTTCTAAAAAAAAAATCTTTTTTTTTCTTTAATTAAAGCTTTTTATTTGTAAACATATGTATGGGTAATTCTTCAACACTGGCCCTTACAAAGTTTTCTGTTACAAATTTTCCCCCCTAGTCCCCACCACTCCCCTAGATGGCAGGAAATCCACTACATGTTAATTATGTTAAAATACTTGACAAATCAAATATATGTGTACATATTTCCACCCTTATTGTTGTGCAAGAAAAATCATATGTAGAAGAAAAAAAAACAGAGAAAGGAAACACAATGTAAGCAAACATCGATAGAAAGCATGAAAATGTTCTGTTGTGGTTCACATTTCATATCCCTCTCTCTGGGTGTATATAGCTTTCTTCACTGAACAATTGGAAATGGTTTGAAGCATTTCATTGTTGAAGAGAGCCATGTCCACCAGAATTGATCATCATATAGTTTTGTTGTTGCCGTGTACAATGATCTCCTGATTCTGCTCACTTCGCTCAGCATCAGTTCATGCAGGTCTCTCCAGGCCTCTCTGAAATCATCCTGCTGGTTGTATCTGCCTGGTTCTACCAGGATTTCCCTGATGCCTGGCTGAGAAGTTGTGATTCTCCTTCCAGCAGAATAAAAATTTTTTGGTGGCAGGCACTGTGGCCTTTTTGTCTTGTATTCTCAGCTGTGATCACAGTACCTGCCACATAGAATGGATCAATGAGAGACGTGATCTGGTCACTGGAGCACTGATAGATGATAAAGACAAAAAAATGTTTTATTCATTTCGACCAGAATTTATTTAGCTCTTATTATGTGCCAGCTCACACTGTCCACAGTGCATCTACTTGTCTCTCTCTGATTTCTTCAGGTAAGTACATAGTGCTTACTACATGTGGCTACTCCCCTCACACAATTCTCTAGCCTTGTCTTTACTTTGTTCCTTATCACCATGACTTGGGTGATACCATTAAGCCCAAATTTGTCCCTCTCTGCATAGTCTCAAATCCACCCTGTTTGTTACACCCACTTTATACATTTAAAAAGAAAGACATCAGAACTCAGGGTTTTTAATTCCTTCCTTTTATTTTGGATTTCTTTTGCAAAGAAAGGTCACTCAAAAATTGAATGCCCTGAAAATTAGAATGAGTCTAATAGAACACAATGACTCAATAGTACAAGAAACATCAAAGTAAGGGTTCCTCCCCATCCCCTCAAAAAGACCCTTTGGAAAAAAATGGGAGAAAATCTAAGAAATCCTAAATTAAAAAAAAAAAAAAACTTGACTTGGTCAACAGATCAAAGACAGGCAATTTCAGAATTATTAGCCTACCTGAAAACTATGCTCTGAAAAGTCTTGGTTACCGTATTTCAGGAGATCACACTTGAAAGTTGCCCCAGAAATCTTAGAACCAAAGAGAAAAGTAAAAATAGAATCCAGTGATCACCTCCAGAGAGAAATCCCCAAATATAAACTCCCAGTAATACAATAGCCTAGTGTATCTTTGTCTATATCTCATTTATAGGCAATCATTTCCATGTTGCCTTCCCCATTAGACTCCTTGAGAGGAGGGACTGTCTTTAGATTTTTCTTTATATTCCTAGTACCTAAACATAGTGCTTAGTATATAGAAGGTGCTGAATAGCTATAATAGCTTAATAATAGTAAATGCTACTTGACTGATTGACTATTCAAAACACAGAACTTTTGCATTAAAAAAAATCCTACAAGCCGCCCAAAAAAGGAACATTCAAACACTAAGGAGTCACATAGCAGTTACATGAAGGGCAGTGTAGCCAAGATGGAGGAGTGATAGGAGTCAGGATAGTTGAATTCTTCTCCATAAAAATCTAAACAGACCCAGAAAATGCAGCCTAAGTCCTGATGGGGAAATCAAGAAACTGTTACTTTAAGTCCTTTGTGGGCAGACACTGGATAAGAGCATGGAGAGAGGCTGGGCACCAAGGCAAGAGGATATCTGAAGCTCATGTCAGAGTACTCCCAGACCAGGGTCCTGGGCACTGTGATAGGGACAGGTGTCCATGAGCATCTTTATCATCTACTACCCAGTTAGTTCTGTGTCACTGATCCAAAGCCAAGTGGGACAAGAGCTGTGCCTGAGGCATGGTGTCCCCTGTCCTTGGAGTGTTTGGAGAAAGGAGGGAGTTTAGAAATACATCAGCTTCAGCAGTTTGCCTCTAAAAGCAAGCCTGAAGGTTGGTCACTGAACCAATAGGACTTCCTAGCTGTCCATTAGGGGCTGAGTCCAACAGCCTTCTATTGTTATACTGACCAAAATCAAAACTCAGGAAATGGCAGCACTGAGGCCAGAGAGAGCAGAGAGAGCCAGAACTTCACTCTGGGTCAGACCCTTTGGGAAGCATTAAAAAAACTCATTGGTTCCTAGCCTCTTCCTCAGATCCTGGAATAACACAACAGTTAATACTCCAAAAAAGCAACAGCAGAACCACCTCAGACCTTCCCTCCAGAAGTAGGTCAGAGCCCAGCCCTAACATCAAGTCTGAAGTCAAGATGGGCAAACAACAAAAAAAAGAAGCCCATCACTATCAGCTGTTAAGATGGCATGAGCCCACAGGGCACAGATGAAGAAGAGAATGACTCCAAAACATCCATAAGCAAAAACCTCTGAGCAAAACCCAGCTTGGCAAAAATTCAACTAGAATTTCTGGGAAAGATGAAGTGAGAGTTGGGGAAGAGTTAGAAGATGTTTTTTTGTTTGAGGTTTTGTAAATGAAGCGAGAATACTTGAAGAAATTAGGGAAGAAGTGAGAGAATTAGGGAATAAAAAATTGGAAGGGGAATTGGCAGCTTGGAGAAGGAGGTACAAAATCTTACCCAAGCAACAAATTCTCCAAGTTATAATGTAGGACATAGGAGCCAGTGATTCCATGAAACCACAGGAACTACTGAAGTCAAAAGACTGAAAAACGGAGGAGAATATGGCAAGGGCAACTAACCTGGAAAACAGATCAAGGAGAAGAAAAATAAGAATCATGGGACTCACTGAATGCCATGATAATAAAAAAAAGTCTAGACATCAGATTTCAAGAAATCTTGGAAGAAAGCCTTGGAATAAGAGAGTAAGGTGGAAACAAAAGGAATCCAACTTTCTTCATCTGGAGAAAATCCCAGAGTGAAAACTCCAGGATCGAAGCCAGAATCCAGAGCTTCCAGGTCAGGAAAAGAAGGTTGCCTGCAAGCAAAAAGAAGGAAGCCAAGGGCCCACTCCGGGCCACAGAACAGAAATGACAAAATATCCCATTTTGATGACAGGAATAGGGAATGAACCTTTAGTTCCATCAGTACAGGGATCTAGGTGGAGAGGACCAGCATCTGCTCTGTGGATTCCAGAGTTTCCTGAGGTTCCTCAAAATGAAATGACTTCCCCAAAGTCATACAACCAGGAGGTGTCAGAGTCAAGATTTGAATCCTGCGAGGCTCTTTTCAATAGCAAAGCAATTCAAGTGAGTTCCAATGGTCTTGTGATGGAGAGAACAATCTGCACTCAAAGAGAGAATTATGGTGATTGAATGTATTCTCACTTTTTATTGTTGTTTGCCTGTATTTTGTTTTATTTCTCATTCTTTTCCTTTTTGATCTGATTTTTCTTGTGCAGCATGATAATTGTGGAAATGCATAGAGAAGAATTGCACATGTTTAACATATACTGGATTACTTGCCATCTAAGAGAAAGGGTGGGGGGAAGGGAGAAAAAAATTGAAACACAAGGTTTTATAAGAGTGAATGTTGAAAACTATCTATGCACATGTTCTGAAAATAAAAAGTTTTAAAATTTAAAAAAAAAAAGATTTGAATTCTGGTCTTTAGCTCCAAGGTTAGCTCTATTCACTACAACAAGCTACTTCTCATTTTTGATAGACACAGTTTAAAAAAAAGAAAGGAAGGAAGGAAGGAAGAAAGCAAAGAAGGAGGGAGGGAAAAAGAGAGGGAGGAAGGAAGGAAGGAAAGGAGGGAGGAAGGGAGAAAAAAGGAAGGATGGAAGAAGAAAAGAAAGAAAGAAAAAAGAAAGGAAGGAA